>CM038214.1:75805496-76000666 GCA_021442155.1 Cymbidium sinense
TATCTTTACTTTCTCTCATGGTATGAATCTAGCTTTAGACCAGACTGACTTCCCTCGTTTGGACTGTACCCACTTGATCCACTTTGGCCAAGGATTTGAGGGGGCCAGGATCACTTATGAGGGCATTCCCCTCACCACAGTCAACAAGAAGAAGGTGATCGGGTAGAAGCGGATCATCAGGATAAATTTACCATCTAATTTTGATGTCTCCTCACTGAAGAGGAAAGCTATGGAAGTACCACAGACTTCAGCTATTATAGTTCAGACCGGCATTCGCTTCTAGTTAGCTCATCCTAGAGTTGCCCTATTGCCCTGCAAGCAAGCACCTACCATCTGCACTATGGTAAGGCTCCACTAGTTTTAGGGATTTCCTCCCTGACATTTGAGTTTGGGTCTAGCTCACACTCCTCTTGTCCTACCCATACCCAGTGTAAGAACAAGAACCGTATGGTCAAATGGTTCCACACTCGATAGGAGAGCTAGGCTGCGACAGCCATGGATGAGTCTCCCATGATCACTTCACCACTGGTTACAAAAAACTAGTTTCATCCTCTCTCGGGATCAAATAGAGAAGATTCCAGGAGGATCCATTCATCACCTCCTCTAGTGGTGCACTTGCAGCCAGCAGTTTCTAGGAGTAGGAGGTCAAACGCCAGCCTCCGTTCTATTCTATGCTGTAGGTGAAGCATATGGACACTTAGAGTCTGGTACCCAGTTCAACCTTGATCTTATCCCCAGATGTAGAGTGATATCGAGAGGCCCGTGAGGCCCATACATCACAAATTACTAATAGAGAGCGATGGAGGTTCAGCCGTTAGTCAACTGCTTCTGCTTTGGTTAATTTTCTTCTGATGCTACCCGCATCAATACTGATAAGATTCTCCTCATAAGAACCAGCCACCATAGGGCGTTCTTGTGTGAGAGTGGAGTCTCCACCTCATCGCTCTACCCCTTGTCTGCATCACCAGTGTAGGTTTCAGCATCTCCCATTCCATCTAAGGCCATGAAGGCCACATATGGTGAAAAATGTACCCTGTTGGTAATCCAGCTATGGCCAAGGGATCCTACCCCTCCTACACCACCCATTTCCATAGGGCTGAGCTCTCCTACTCGACCTTCTACCCTAGTGGTGGTGCGGAAGGAGTGGCGACCCCGAAGCATCGTGGTCATTCCTTCACCAACTCCTCCCATACAGCCGAATGCAAAAATAGTAATAGCTATCACAGATATTCCACATGACAGTTCAGTTACAGCTGTAGTAGAGGATCATCCTAGGATTGTTACCCTTATTACATCCAATATTAGTCAAGAGTATCATTCTTCTAGTGAGTATAGTCTGCACAGGATTGACTCCTTATTTACAGGCGAGGTTCGGTGCCTCACAATGCATGATAGCAATCACACCGGTCGGCACAAACTGTTTGTACCTGCTAAGTTAGATCAATCCTTAGATAAGATAGTTGAACACTATGTTATAGAGAAGAAGGAGATCTTAGGGTATGCTTGGTTCGATGAAGAGAGAGTTAGCTTCGATCCCAATAAAGATGACTTGATGAGATTCAGGATATGCATTGATACTAGATGATCTCTTGGGGATCAACAGCCATGGAAGATGATGAAATTGATCAAGGAGACACTAGAATCAGCCACCCGACAAGCTCGTAGAAAGACGAAAGCGATTGATAGATGGCACAATAGTTACAGACTTGTTAGCATGTCGTGCTTCGTAAATAAGCCCCTCTAGCATCCTAGTACATGCACTCACTGAAGCTAGTGCATGTCTTAGACCAGTTAAGACTTTTCCTCTCGTTGAGCAAGGTAGCACTAGCCTGTATAGGAAGGTAGTGGATAGTACCTCCATACATGAAAATGATCTAAAATCCATGGTTGAGCAAGAGGTGAAGGAAGCTTGGCTCAAGCCTGGGGAGGATCATCAGTTTCAAAGGGTAGACCCTGCCTAGAGGAATTCGATGCTATCTAGTATCCCAAGGGTTTTGTGTCTCCTTCCTTCAAGAGCTTCGATGGCAGTGGAACCCGAGGTAGCATATAGCTCACTTCAAGACCAGTTATTACAACATAGGTGACAGCGATGCTTTACTCTTTAGACGCTTTGTCAGTAGCCTAGCGGGTTCTTTTGATTGGTATGCTAAACTATCCAATGGTTCAATAAAGATATTTATTAAGCTAGAGCAACTCTTCATCAAGAGATTTGCTGGAGCTTAAGAAAGGGTTAATGTTGGTGATCTCATAGAAACACTCCAAAGGAGTCACTTGTTGATTATATTCTCGATAACCTAAGTATGAAGTGTGAACCTCAAAGAACAGCATGCCATTGAGATTCTCTTAAAGAATATCCATGTCCCGGTCTCTTTCATGCTTAAGGGCTTCACCATTAAGACATTTGAGAAGCTAATCAACAAGGCAGCTAGTCTACAAGGAGAGGCCAAACAACTTCCTTTTCTAGATCAGTTGCCCAATTATAATTCCCAAAAAGATTATGAGAAGAAACCTGGAGGAGTAGTAGCAGTTGACAAGGGGAAGGAGCCAGCTAGAGATCAATTTGAGAGACCATGACCTCAACAGCCTCCACCTCCTTTGCCACCATCGAGGTAGCCATACTGGCCTCCACCGCAGCCTCCACGGCCAAAGCACAACCATCGCCACCATACCACTAACAAGCATGACATGCATATTCCCGCTAGTAGCTATGGTCCACCTACTCTTCTAGATAAGTTAAACAAACCTTAATCTTTTAAGAGGGAGGTGATCAAGAAAATATTTAAGAATCTATTAAAGAAACATGATTTTAGCTACCCGAGCTTAGGAGACCGAAGGAAGTAGGTAAAATTCATGATCCAAACTTTTGCCCTTACCACCGTATGCTAGGCCAAGTTTTGGAGGATTGCTTCACATTCAAGGATTGGCTTGAACACAACTTCAAGACCAGTGCTGTAGTTATCCCAAAGGAATACCTTGTGGAACAACTTTCTAGTCTCATTATAGTAATCCTTGGGGATACAAGTTATCCTACCAAAAAAAAAGAAGGTTGGAACATTTCTTTGTCTTAAATCTCTAAGAAAATAATTCAAGATCAAGAAGCTTTCCTTACTGTGTTGAGTCACAAACCTTCAACACTAAGGAAGGTTTGGTTTCAGTGCCAAATCTAGAAAGTGGGAGCTCAAGATGTGCCAGATATTTTAGCCACAATCGTCCACCTCCAGCCTTCAGCAGCTTCCACATCGATGACTTCTACCATTTCAGCTAGCTCTTCTATTTCTTCTACTAGTAAAATTCTTGTATCAATAGATAAGGGCATCAAATCACTTACTCCACTCACTCTACTTGACTTCTACTTTGTAACCCCAAATAATTCCAAGAAATTGAAGAATAAAGATGATTTTAATTACATTTGTGTCTCTTCTGATGAGTTGTCTTCTTCTATTCCTAATGATAACTCTCCAAGTCTAATTAACTATAATAAATTTGATCTTCCTCTTTCTGATTCAGAGTTGCACTTTCAAACTCTGAATACTATGGGTTCACCTCTTAAGATAGACTTGGAATCATCTGATTCTGAGAATGCCATAGGAGAAGTTTTAGGTGAGCCTGAAGTGCAGGTAAAACTTGGCACCACCTTGCCTCAAGAGATTACCGAAGTCAACCTTCGTAGTGGCAAGATAGAGGAAAATAAGTCATTAGTACTAAAGATCGAGAAGCCCTTTCACAAGATGCTCCACCCTTGGTTCTGCTTGTGTAAGACCAATCGAAGGTGGACTACAACATCCTTTCTTATCTAAGAAAGTTGCCATCTAAGCTAAGAATTTATGATGCCCTCATCTTATCCAAAGAGATGAGGGAATCAATAATCAAGGCTCTCCTTGATCTTGAAATATGCTTAGCTGCTATAGGGTGAAGTGGATTATGCAAAAGAAGCCCAAGGGATCACCTTCAGATGAAAACCTTTACTGGGGACTTGGAGCACAATCGTCCCCTTTACATCACAGTTGACATGGACAAGTTCAAACTTGTCAGGGTTCTCATGGATTCACATGTATCAATATATATTATGAGTTTAAAGATCCTTTCCTACTTGAATATTGACATCTCCACACTCTGAGGAGATAGGATGATGTTGAGGATTCAAAGGTGAGCGGGCTTTAGGTTCTATAGTTACGTAGAGATTGGTGACTGGAAGATCAAGCAAAGTTCTACATCATTGATTCAATACTTCTTTTCTTGGTAGCCTGGGATACATCAACAAGATCATTCCATCCTTCCTTTATTGGTGCTTCAAGTTCAAAAGATGGAATTGAGTATCAGTCAGGATGAAAAGCCATTTTAGTTAGAGGTTGAGATCTATGAGGATGAGACCTACTATCTTCCTCAAAACACCCTTTTCTCTTGAACTTGGAAAAAATTCAAATGCAAATGCAAAACCAAAAGGAAATGAAGCAAAAGAAAAGATAAAAGGAAATGAAAAGAAAAAGAAAAGTCCTAGCACACAAGAAAGGGGAATTGAAGAAGAAGTGGATTTGTATATCACATTCCACCCATAGTTCATTCCATCATATGGACATGATGACTCAACCTCCACCAGTGCAGAGAGGCGAAATAGAGGCGTCTAGAGGTGGGAGACCCCCTAGTTGGTCTTCAGCCAATAGAGGTCGTGTTCCAGTTCATAAGAGTACCCCTACTATTCACATAGACTTGGAATCCAACTCAGAGGATGAATATAATGTGATTAGTATACTAGCTAACCCCTCTCAATGGGTTCCATTGGAGGTGACTTTTGATCCTGCGAGAGACAAAGACCATGCCTCCAAGAAAAGCAAAGTATTCAATTTAGTTTATGTGAAACTATCGTGAGCTTGAGAATGTTAGCTCTAACCTCACTTACATCTCAAAGTTGAAGGTTTAATAGTTAAGGAAGTCCCTAAGTCTTCCAAAGATATGAATAAGAGGTTCTTTTGGGTTCATCATCCTCAAGTCCGTGAGCTCGATGTAGACTTGAGGAAGATACTTTAAAGAATTAATGGAATTACCTTTGGCTTTTACTCACCTTGTGTTCAAAATCTTATACAAAGGTTTAGTTTCTCACACTTGGTCCAAGCATAGGTCAATACTAAAGCTATGGAACAATGCAGGAAGCACAATCAAGAGCGGACTAGGATTCACATAGTGGGTCCTGATGATGAAGATTATTGCCTAGTTGTTACCAACCATTTGAGTATAATAGGTTCTTCACACATCCCCAAGTCTTATGAGAGTGTGTGTTTAGAAACTTCAGATGATCCAAATGATCTCTATGTCAAAGAGGCACCGCTAGAATCTAAAGAGGAGATTCATTCAATAATCGACAAGCTTAATGAAATCAACCTTGCGACAGAAAAAAATTCTCGCCCTACATACTTCAGTTCATTGCTAAATGAAGAAGAAACCAATGAATTACTTAGTCTTTTGACTGAGTTTAAAGACTGCTTTGCATGGAGTTCTGAGGAAATGCCCGGATTATCTGTTGATGTAGTAGTCCACAAGCTTGCAATAGATCCTAACGTTATCCCTATTAAGCAAGCACCTAGATGCATCCAATTAGAAGTTGAACAATAGGTCATTTCTGAAGTCAAGAAATTGATCGATGTTGGTTTCATCAGGGAAGAAAAATATCCTACCTGGTTAGCTAGTGTCATCCTAGTTAAGAAGAAGAATGGCCAAATTCACATTTGCATCAATTTTAAGGACTTAAATAAGGCATGTCCTAAGGATGAGTTTCCTCTTCCTATACTAGAATTAATGGTGGACATCGCCTCATCTCATGTAATCTTCTCTTTCATGGATGGTTCATCTGGCTATAACCAAATCAAGATTTCTCCTGAAGATGAAAGAAACACTACTTTTCAAACCCTAATCAGAATCTTCTATTATAAGGTCATGCCTTTCGGCCTTAAAAATGCTAGTGCTACATACCAACGGGACATGACTCAGATCTTCAATGAGCTCATCCATCATCAGGTTGAGTGTTATGTTGATGATTTAGTAGTCAAGAGTTTAGAAAAGGAAGACCATCTCTTTGACTTGAGAGTAGTTTCAATTAAGATAATATAACCTTAAGATGAATCTCAAGTGTGCATTCAAGTCGCCGTGAAAATTCTTAGGTTTGTTGTTCAACATCGGGGAATAGAAATAGATCTTAAAAAGATTAAAGCTATCTTAGAAATGCCACCTCCTAAGAGTTTAACTCAACTCAGATCCTTTCAAGGATGGCTGGATATCTAAGATGCTTTATCTCAAACCTATCAGGGAGATGCAAGCCATTATCAACACTTGTCAAAAAGGATGCCAAGTTCAAGTGGGATGATAAGTGCTAGCATGCCTTCGAAGACATCAAAGAGTACTTGGTGAAGCTGCCTATTCTAGCAGCCCCAATCCCAGGCAGGCCACTGATCCTTTATATTGCTGCATTAGATGAATCTCTCGACACTCTGTTGGCCCAAGCCAATGATGAAGGGAAGGAGAGCTCACTCTACTACCTCAACTGACATATGATCCATGCTGAAGCAAACTATCCACCTATTGAGAAATATTTCCTAGCTTTGATCTTTGCATCTCAAAAGCTACGACACTACATGCTTTCTCATAAGGTGAACTTGATCTCTCAAACCAATCCACGCAGCATTCTCATGACATGGCCAACGCTTTCTAGCTGTTTGGTTCGCTAATCCATGATACTCTCACAGTTTGATATCACATTTGTACCCCGTATGCAAAAGAACGGCACTGCAGATTTCTTAGAAAGATACCCACTTTCGATTCTCGCTTAGTGATGATCTCCTTGATGAACAAATCATGAACTAGGGGAGGCCGACAACCATCGATGGAGATATATTTTGATGGTGCTTCTTTTCTTAAAGGTTAAGCACCATCTATTCCAAGGAAAGGTAGGGTAGGAATAGTTCTTCTAACTCCAAACCACGATGTGATGAGATTCTCATACTATCTTTCCAACCCCTGCACCAATAATGAAGCCGAGTATGAGACTTTGATTGTCGATTTAGAGTTAGCCATCACTATCAATGTCAAGAGCATCAACATCTTTGGGGATTCTTTATTGGTCATCAACCAAATTATCGGGTCCTACCAGGTTCTCAAACCTAAGCTTCATCATTACTACAAGTATACCATGAAGCTGTTGGCCCAGATTCCTGAAGTCACCATCTACAAGGTTCCCCAGAAAGAACATAGTAGTGATGCTTTGGAAAAACTTGCCAAAGATCTGGCATGTCTAGAAATGAATCCATTTCAATAAATGTCCAAAATAGATAGGTCCTATCCCTTATTGATGTTGAACTCATCAAGAGACTTTCTCTTGAAGAGGAGGTTGCTGTTGCGAAAATGGATAAGAAGCTAGATTGGAGGAAACCATTCATAGATTACATGAACACTGGCAAACTACCTCAAGAGATATCACAAGCCCATTAGATAAAATAGAGCTCTTTCCTACGCTTTTGTTGATGACACCTTATACCAATGATCCTTTGACCAAATGTGGTTATTTTTTTTAGACAAACACGAAGCCCATGGCATTGTAACTGATGTACATTTAGGTCTATGTGGAGCGCATCAATCCGGTCTGAAGATGATGATGAAGATTAAAAGACTTGGATACTACTGGCCTTCTATGATTATAGATTGCATGGATGTAGCGAGGTGGTATTAGCAGGTACAGGTGTGGTCCTCCACCAACCACCCAACATTCTACACCCTACATTGGCTTCATGGCCATTTGAGTGTTGGGGTACCGACATTGTTCATCGATCCTCCTTCTTCCAAGAGTCATTGATTCATCTTAGCAACTACTTTTCCAAGTGGGAAGCCATCCCACTCGTGAGAAGTCACAACTCACCATGTGCATCAATTTTTAATGAACCATATCATATATAGGTTTGGGGTGCGTCGATGAATTATATTCGATAAAGGTATTGCATTCAAAAGCACTAAGATCAAAAGATTTGCCAGAAGACATGGTATAGATTGGAGATACTCCACCATCTACCAGAGCTAAATGGTTTAGCGTAAGCATTCAATAAAACTCTCATCCATATCAAGAAAACTTGAAGATAACAATGACAAGGAATGAGTAAATTGGTTGAAGCCTTGTACCTACACACATATACCAACTCCAACTCAGTCTACCCCATTTTCCTTATTGTTTGGGTCTAAAACCATTCTTCCTTTATAAGTTCAACTCCCAACACTAAGGATAGCATTAGGTAATAAAATCACTATAGAGTAGAATGCAAAGTTGCGGTTAAAAGAGCTTAAAGGTTTGGAGGAGAGTCTCTTACAGTCATGCCAAAACCTCGAGTTGTACAAGGCCAAAATGATTCAAGCTCACAACAAGTTGGTCCACCCTAGGTCTTTCTGAGTAGGAGAACTTGTGTTAGTCCTAATGAGACCAATTATTGCCCATCGAAAGATGGGAGGCAAGTTTGAACCCACTTGGGAAGGCCCCTATGTCATAGAGAAGGCCTATCAAGGAGGTTCTTATCAGCTTATTGATTATAAAGGGGAATACTCGATGCTTCCAATTAATGGGCTCTATCTAAAGAAATATTACCCATGAAATAAATCATGTTTGAAAATAATTATTAATAAAAAGAATAAAAATCTGATTCCATTCATCAAATCTTCTCTTTTCAAGTATTGTTTGTTGTCTTGCAAATCGTCATGACGAGTTTAGGGTAGGTGTAAGAGTCCCCCAGTGGCATCCTATCCCTCTTTCACAACACAAACATAATCTCCTGATGCTATTATAATAGGTATAAGAGAACTCGAGAGGCATCCTATTTCGATTATCATAACTAAGTCAGGTGTGAGAGAACCCAAGTGGCATCCTTTCTTAGTGGGAATTCTTATTTCCATCTGTGGCATAATTTCATAATTTCCAAACATGTTTTAAGGTAGGTGTAAGAGTGCCCCAGAGGTGTCCTATTCCTTTTAGCACATGCACAACAACAAACATAAATCCTTTATCTTGAGCTATTCTGATATGGGAGCAAGCCCCCTATGACACTCACTCATTAGCTGCTCTAGGTCAGGTTTACATGCAACTTCGCTAGTATGTCACCCCAGTGGTCATTTATTGGAAGATGTGAGTCCCAGTGCTTTCTTCCTAACTTGATCATTGCAAACCAATGAGCACCTTGTTAATATGGTATGCTTCACTACCCAGCTAGTAAGCTACCTCATGATTGACTTCATTTAAGAAGATGTGAGTCCCCATGCTTTCTTCTTGAACTAGCCATCATGTTTTAACTAGGTTGAACATTTCTGAGGCTTAGGATAAGTCCTTTAGAGGCTATTTTCCTCTTGACTACTTTTGTGCTGATATAAGTCCCCTAGAGGCATTCACTCAAGGTCCTGAAAGATTCCGAGCCAAAGATGGACTATCCGCCGCTTCTACTATAGAAAGATGTGAGTCCCCGAGCTTTCTTCATAGTCTGATTATTACAAATTGATGGGCACCATAGGTTGGTTGATGTTCTCTATGTTGACAGCGACTCACCCGATGTGTACACCACTCTTGGAAGATATGAGTCCTAGAGATTTCTCCTTGAGTTGGACACTGACTACCTATTAGATATATGACTAGCCATATCATTTTCTCCAAGGTGTTTGATTAAGCCCTTACCGACCCCATCCCTTGTGGGCACTCTATTTGGATCAAGTCCTTTGCGACCCCATTTAGACATTACCCGGGTTACTTTTGGATTGGATAGTTCCTCTTTCCTAGTAGCCACCCCTGTGGTTAGAAAATTTGTTCAGCGGATGCCAAAATTCTCCCTTGGTTCAGTAAATCTGAGATAGGTCTAGGCTAATATAAGCTCTTTCTTAGTTTGATCCCTCGCAAACTAATAGGGTCCATGATAAACAAATAAATAAAAATTAATTTGCTTGTGGATTATGAATTTAAGCCCCCAAGGGACCCCCTTTTCCCAAGCAGGCATCCTATCTTTAGGGCAGTGTCAACATAACTCCTTATAGGAATTGCTTGACTACATGAGTTGAGATAAATCCTTGAGTCAATACTCACTCCGTGGTCACCCTTAGGTGGAGTTCAATCTATTTTGCTACAAGCAGGTTGCTTCGGTAATTTTTCCGCTTTGGAAGATGTAAGATTATGATGCATTTTTTCTAGCATGATTGTCGCAAACAGACGGGCAGCCCTAGGTCGGGTTCAATTTGTTGCCCAAAGCAACTGATCACCCCAGTGGTCATTTCTAGTGGAAGATGTGAGTCCCTGAGCTTTCTTCACTTAAATTGATCATTGCTTACCAAAAGGCACTCCTTTGGTCGGATAGTACTCCCATCAGTTGGTAAGCTACTCCCTTTTGGTTCAGCAAATCTGAGATAGGTCTAAGCTTCTATAATCTCCTTCTCAGTGTGACCCATCACAAACCAACAAAATCAATAAAATAAATTTTAAAAATGAAATCAATGTTGACTATCTTTGAGTTGATCTAAGTCCCCCAACGGCATTCACTCAATAGTCAGCCCTAGATTGGATTCAATATGTTGCCTTGCCAATAGATTACCCTAGCAACCGATCTTTACTTGGAGGATGTAAGTCTACTATGCTTTCTTTCTAGTACAACTATACACCAAAAGGCATCCCTTTGGTTGGTTAGTCCTACTATGTGCTTAGTAGACTATCCCTTGGATTGGTAAATTTGAGGTCTTAGCCTCCATGGCTTATTCAAGATACCCATTGCAAACCAATAGGGTTCATTCTAAAAATTCAAAGCAAACAAAATTAGAATCAAATCAAATCTCTCATCCCCTTGTGGATGACTTGAACCTGCTTCCCAAGTGGAAGGTTCACACTCTATCCCTTAGTGGGTTCTTCCTCTCTATGTCTTATGGCATAGCCACATTGCACTAAGCTTTGGATTCTTTCTTTTCCTTGGGTTATGGATATATTGTTTCTATTATTGCTTGTGATCTCTCTATCTTGTTGATCATTTCGGTCAACACCAATACGTGTGATGTTCCTTGTCACTCACACTACACCTATTGGGTGCCCTTTGTTGACCTCATTTTTAGGATGAGCTCTCAACCCGTCTATCTTAGACATAGGACTTCTCTTAGACTTTAAGAGTTCCTTAGACTTATAACACATCTAGTAATTAGGTGGACACTCAACCAAGCCCTAGAAGACTTAAAAGAGTTAGCCATAGGAATAGGTCATGCCTGGGGTGTTAGGAAAACTTCTACCCTTAGCTTAAACCATTCCTCACTTTCCTTCCTTCAAGTTAAACTCCAAATCAATTCTATTTGATTTCCTTCAAATCCAAATCAACTCCATATGATTGAAATCCAAGATTGAAATCTGTGATTGAAAACCCATGATCAAAGTCCATTTAAAAATTCCTAAGTCCAAATTTGCCTATGTCCTTAATTCTTCCCTTAAGGACTTAACCAAAATCATGATTCAGACCTATTCAAACCTTTGAGATTTTTCTCATCATCCATTTATATTCTCATTTATATTCACATATATAAATGAAATATAAATTCAAATCAATCAAACTAAACTCAAAACTCCTAATCAAATGAAAATTTTCTTAAGTCCCTTTAATTTTCCATTAAAAGACTTAGCCAAAATCATTCTTAAACCTTGATCAAACCTATTAAAATTCATGATATTTTCTCAAAAATTATTTATATTCTCATTTAAATTCTCATATATAAATGAAATATAAACATAAATCAATCAAATCAAACCCACAAATTAAATTCCAAATTTAAAATCCTTGAAATTCCCTTAAATCCTTTAAATTCCATTTAATAGATTTAACCTAAATCATGATGAAACCATTTCAAATTCATGGGATTTTCTCAAAATATTTTCTATACTCATTTATATTCTCATATATAAATGAAATATAAATATAAATCAATCAAATCCAATTCAAAAATTAAATTTCAATTTAAAATTCCCTAAAATCCTTTAAATTCTTTTTAATGGATTTAACATAAATCATGATTAAACCACTTCAAATCCTTGAAATTTTTCTCATGATCAATTTATATTCACATTTATATTCACATATGTAAATGAAATATAAATTCAAACAATTAAAATAAATTCCAAAAATCAAACTCAAATCCACTCAAAATCAAATCTAAGCCTTTCGAGCCAGAATTTTGAACTTAGTCAAATCACTTTCAAATTAAGCCAAACTCCTAATTTTGTCTCATTGTTCAATCAATCCTACAATCATGAGCTCATATGTATAACCAAATTTCAATCACTCAATCAAAACCTAATTCAAAAATCAAACCCAAGACCCATTCATATCCTTCCTTTGAATATGAAATTTTCAAGTGGATCTAAATCCATTTGACTTCAAAACACTTGTAAATGGATTTATATTTCAATCATAAGTCCATATACAAGATCAATCAGCTTCAAATCAAGCTTTGACCAAGCCATTTGACCCACTTAGGCTCACTTGACCCAAAGTTCCCTAAAGTACTCTTATGAGCCAACTTTTGATCCTAACCAAATTGGATTGAATCAAACTCATATATCCCTCTCATCATGATCAACAATCATCATGGGATGATCTATCAACCAAATTAGGTCAAACCAAGTCAAACCTAAGGGTTGACCAAGTCAACACTTAACCTAAAATGAAACCTTACATAACCAAATTCCACCATAGGCCAAATTGATTGAAACCATTGATCTAAGTTCACTCATAACCTATGTTTGAACTTGACCAAGCCAACATCTAAGCCTAACCTAGCCCAATTGGCCCACTTGACCCAAGTTGACCCATTTTGACCTAAAGGGTCAAAATGTGTCAAAACTTGATCTAAGCCAAATTGATTGGAACCAATGGGTCAAGTCCATCCCAAATCAATTGTGGAACTTGACCAAAGCCTCACCCAACAGACCCAACCCAGCCCAATTGACTTAGACCCAACATGACCTAAAGGGGTCATGTTGAGCCAAAATTGAACTTAACCCAAATTGATTGGAAACAAAGATACCAATCCACTCCATATGACTAACCTAACCTAAACCTACCCTTGACCTACCTCAAATAGGTCAAATGGGTCAAATAGGTCAACTTGACCCATTTGACCTAAGTGAAGTCATATGAGCCAAAACCAAATATATACCAAATTGAATCAAACCAAAGCCACCAAAACATTTCAAATGGTCAAATAAACTTGACCCAACCCTTGGTTTGACCTAATAAAATGGATTCCAAATCCAATGAAATGTGGTCAAACTTGGTTTCTCCACATACCCAACATGTCCAAAGTGGAAAATAACAAAATGACCATCCTACCCTTAGACCATAGAACAAATTTTGGCTTAACCCATAAGTAATTTGGTCATACCCTCTTCACAATCACTTGAGGATTTTTCAAAAGCTCAAGGGGACTTAATGATGAGTGGTGCACCCAACCCAATGGATTTGGGTCAGCCCATTTGGTCCCTAGACCAAACCCAACCCCTAGCTTAAAATTGAAATTTCAAACTCCCACTTAAGCTTAAATTTAGCACATGGGAAGTTGGCAATCCATTCCTTGGATCAAACCGACCATGTGCACACTCAAAATAGATCAAATAACCCTTCTAATCTCATCAATTGGATCAAAATAACAATACCATTGATGACCGTCTGATCCTTCAAGGGGGAGATATACTCCCCCTAATTCACTTCTATTTCACACACTCAAGGTCATTTGAAGAATAGGAAGCCAGAGGATCCATTATGGATTGATCCTAAGCCTCCTGATTTCCCAATTCTTCTTCTGCTTTGAATAGTGAAAAATAGGGAGGAGTGAATTGTCAACTTCTTTACACTTGATTGCCTCCACCTCTACACACTTCTCTAAGGACAATCCAGCTCACTCAAGCTTCCATTGGAGTTCCCATAGCAAGGAGAGGAGCAATTGGATTAAAGTCGCAATGAACTTCAAGTGGTGTTGGTCCATAGAGCAAGCCACTCAATCCCAAGGGTTAGGCATTTCAACAGGGCATCGTCTCCACTAGATGAAGCTACCTCATCGATCTCGAGCGCCGGTGATCACCTTCGATGAGGTATGAAATTTTTGGATCATTAAACTCAATGTGGTGTGGAGCTTTGTGAAAGAAATTTTCACCTCATCAAATTTTGGTCGTTGGATTTGCCACTCTATGTATCTAGATGGTGTGGGTTAATTTTGGTTTGATTCAATGCTAGATTGAGCTTGGATCTTCCCCTTGATCATGGACTATCCCTATTGATTAAGGGGAAGAACTTGGCTCATCTCAACCGTTCATCCGCACATTTTAGATGGACATATGAGATTATTTAGCACGTTTAGTTAACTATTTATCCTTTATAAACTGTGGGTGAATCATGCCCGATCTTTGATCGAATTGCATAGAATATAAGCACATTCGCTACCACCGCCATTTGGGATGTGGCATTTAAGTTACCCCCTCATGGCTTGGACCGATGTCACAATTAAAAAATGCTTAATTTTGATTAATCAATGGATCTTCAAAAATGCATAATTCTTCATAGAAAATTTAGAAAAAATATGAAATAAAATACTTTGGATAGATAATTAAACTTAAGACATTTTAAAATTAATTTTGATGAGTTTTGAGTTATGGTTTTCTCTGAATTTGGGTTTTATTGTAAAGTGTATTTTACTAATTACTCTTTTATTAGTCTCTGATTAATCCCAAATTTCTTGAATATGTTTTAGGGGATGACCTCTATCTCCCCTAATTTTCTTGGGATTTATTGAAGTCTTGATTAGAGTATTTCATGTGGTTTCCTTAATTACCCTTTTTATGTAATTAAGCATAATTAGGCTATAATCAATGGTTTTACCCTCTGATTAGGGTTGATTAAGTTCAGATCAAGTAAGTAGGAGGTTTATAAAATAATTTTGGGGCATTTCCCCTAAGTTATTCTCTAAACTTCCTCTTCTCTCCTTAATCTCCTCTTAATTAAGGGTTAATTCATTAATTATCCCCTTAATCAATTTTCTAAAAAATTTAAAACTTCCAGAACTTAATTAATCTACCTTGGGTAGATGCTTAGGTTTTAATAGCCTAAGTTCAATTAAGAAAATCAAAACCCCATTCATAAGTATGAAAGGGTGTTTTGAAATTACTTAAGCTAACCCCTTTAATTAACTTTTAATTGTGAGCCAAATTGCATTAGGCCTTTTCATTATTAGGTACATTGAAAATTTAAATTCTTTGTGGGTTTTATTTCATCTCATTGGCTCATAATTATTTAACTAATTCTTCTAAGGTGGTCTAAGTAAGGGTTAATTAAGTTACTTAATTCATACCTTAACCTAATCAATACATAAAAATGGATATAATTATTTAAAAGTTAAAGAAAAATATAAAACACATGTGATAATGGGTGAGGAACAATAAACTCATCTCACCTTTTCAAAATTAAATCAAAATTCAAACTAAACAAAAATTACATTGAAATTCACTTTGATTTACTCTAATTTTTCTTATTCTATAAGAATGTATTTAGGATTTAAGTGAAGTGAGTTTGGTTACATGCTTTCATTACTTTGAATCTTTTCCCAACATGTTAAGTTGTATGTCATGTGATTTCATGCATTCATAATTTCATGTTTCAAATTTTAAAATGAAATTATTTATTTTGTGTCAAATGTGCATGTGTTGGCTAAAATAAAATATGGGTGGCTATTATCACTACTAAATCCAAATTATTTTCAAAACTTATAAATGAAATATGAAATTTGAAAGTATGCTACTTATACTTTAATTATAAGCTTGCATATGAAATATTATGAAAGTATGCTTAGTATAGGTTTCCTTTCGCTCCTATGTTGGTATAGTTTTGAATAGGAATTTGGTGAGATATAAGGTTCATTTGAAAAGGACCTAATGCTCACCAAATTTCATATCATATTCATCCCTATGCTACCATCTAAGAAGGGTTACCTACACTTACATACATAAATTTCATAAACAAAATAAATCTATTGAATAACTTTTGCAACTTCCTTTTCTATTTCATTTATTTTGTATGCATGTTTGTATTTAAGGAAAGTGGTATATTAGTCTGGACAACCCAAGGTGAGGTTTTATGTAGCCCTAAGTAGGTCTTGTACCTTACACCTCTCGGTTAATAATGATGCTGTACTCACTTATGCCTTTCTTACATTCATGTATGTATGTGAAATTTTGGATAAGAAAAACCTTTTCTACTTAAGAAAAATCATGCATATTCAACTTCTAAATTTTTATAAATGGATTACTTAGCATGCATCATAAAGTGTGTTAACTACTCTCATTTGTATGATTAAATATGCTTAGGGTCTATCCATATTCATGTTATATATATATATATATATATATGCTGGGAAAGAGATGAAGTAATGCGTGTTATGTCAATTTTGATTCATTTTATTTAATCTTAAAATGCCTTTCTCTTTGAATAGGTTTGATTAGGGTTTATATAAACTTAAGATTGATTAAAAGATGTAATCATAACATTCACCTAAATGAAACTAAAATATGAACCCACTTTAGAAAATTAAGGGAAGTTCTCTTCTTTCCCTCTTCATAACCTAGTAATTAATTGCATGTTTCACTTAAACCAAATGAGAACATGAAATAAAATCAACACAAAACTCTTAAACAACTTAATTGAAACCTTCCTCTAAGTTGAACATGTCCTTCACACTTAGAAAATTTGAACCTAAAGCCATAGCTAAGCATACCACATAAACCTTCAAATCACACACTTTAGCCTAAGTCACCACTTCTAGTCTTAGGTTAAGTTGGTGCATGGTTTGATGTTATGTTTCATTTTGTGATATATATTTTAGACTGGATGTTAGGGTGTATGCTCACAGAATGAATGGTAGGACATTCTTAGTCTAACTATTCTTTTTTGTAGGGGATTATGCTTAAGGGGCACTATCATAATAAAAATATAAATGCTTTTGCTTGCAGATGCTTTATACCCCTAAGCATAATCCATAGGCTAGGTAGACTTAGTCACCCATGTGTGGGGTGTTAAGTCCAATATACATGCTTGGGATTTGTGTGGTGTGTTTTAGCTAATCTTTGTTTTGCAGGTGTTAGATTTCTACTTTTCCCTTTTCATGTACAAATTTTTATAATTAGGATTTTGGAATGATTTGTTAGGGGGATTAGGATGAGCATTGGTCATTATATCCTATCTTATGCACCAAATGAAGCCTTGGAGCGTCTACCATCCAACCATCCAAAGAAGGAACTAAAGAAGAAAAGAAAAAAAGAAAGAAGAATAAAGCTTGAAGACCCCTATAACAATGTATTCCTTTCCTTAATTGTAATTTTATTCATTTGTAATCTGAGTTTTATAGGCTTCTCTACCCACATTTAATATTTTTGTGGTGCCACCACAAATGGCCATTTATTCTTATGTGATTAGCTTTATAAATTGATTGATGATTTGTTTAGCTTTTGCATTAAGTGGCATGATTTTCCTAGTTTCTTCCTTACTTTATGTATGGCCTGGATGTGGATTAGGCTCTTTGGGGAAAAATAAATCTTTTACCCAACTTAACAATTCAAATTCAAATTAAACAACTCATAACCTCACCTAAAGCTTAGGTTTAAAATCAAGATAAAAGAATTAGCAACCCATTAGCTTGATGAGCATTTCTATATAATATCATGCACAAATGCATTTTATTTCACTCTTGATTGAGGGCTTTCCACCTTGCCGAGAACCCGCTTGATCTTTGAGAGTCGGTGGAAACTCACCTCCTGCTTCTCACCGATTTTGGCCGATAATCTTCTTTCTCATGCATTAGTCATAAAATCCTATTATCAGTAAAAATATTTATCCAAAATAAAAAATAAAATGAAATTTAATTGCATTAGATTTAGGTCATTTGAAGCATGTCCCTTTACATGATCTAGTCTCTTTAGGGAGCGAGTTTAAAGACTTAGTCTCTTTCTAAATAATAATAGCCTAGCTATCTTGCATAAGTATAAAGACTTGCCTACGTGTATTTAAAATCATAGGAGGAGTTAGTTAGCAGGCACCCACAGTTTGTAAGTCCAAGTCGTGGTTTTTCCTCTCTCTTGGCAAGGCAAACCAAATTACCCATTTTTGCCTTAGATTTAGGTTGTGCTTCCCTCACCAAGCTCCTAGATTTAGGTTCTGAGGTTATTTCTCCCTTAGGGCCATAAGCATAATTCCTCACCTTTGGCATTTTTTTTTAATCTTATATTAAGGAATCTTAAGTTTTAAAATTCTAATGAATAATTCAACTTAAACAAACTAAATCAATTTCAAAAATGTAAAGCCCAACTATAGGATAGTTTGAGATGCTCACTAGGTTTCCTAGCATCATGGGCATCTCCTACTTATCTTTCATTATGGCTTCGATAATAAATCCCTTTTTTGATCAAACCCATTTTGATCTTCAAAGATAAACCAATCGATTAATAGTCCTTTCCTATTGAAATCCTCAAAGACAATGATCATTTACCTTAATCAAAGAGTTTTCCTAAGGGATCCCATCTTTTAAGATGTAATTAATTATGGGGGCTTGCCCCTGTAGGGAGCTTAATGAACTCAATTTAAATTAAATCTTGCTTTACTTTTTCATGTAAAGTAGGGGAAGAATCTCTGGTACATATACAGACCCATCATCCTTAGGAGTCCTTATTGAGGTGATTAGATCCATTAAAGGGTAGTGTTTTCTATCTTTTGAGATAGTACACTATTTTCTTAATGATGTAACCGATCACCTGAATAAGTACATCTGTGGATCTGCATGGCATCTTACCAAGATGAATTTCTATAGGTCTCTTCTTTTCTTTCTCCCCACAAATTTGAAGGTAAATCCCTATAGGATTTTATTCAACAGCCTTCTTCCTAGCATAACCATTGCACACCGAAAGGAAACCCCTTAGGTTGGCTAGCTCTACCCCATGGCTAGTAGACTATCCCTTTGGATTTGTAAATCTGAGATAGGACAAGTCTGATATAGCCCCTTCTCAGTGGGTCCATCACACATCGACATGATCCATAAATTAAATCTATCAAATTTGATCGACCTCACATCTCTAATGGTTATGCCCTCAATTCAAAATTAAACTAAACCAAACAAACCATATCAAATGACATGAAATTATGATGAAATTAATCTTGACTACTTTTGAGTTGACATAATCCCCAACATCATTCACTCAGTAGTCGCCCTGGTCAAGTTTGATTTATTGTGCATCCAATAGGTCTCCTCAATAGTTGTTCCTCACTTTGGAAGATTTAAGTCTACTACACCTTCTTCCTAGCACAATCATTGCACACCAAAAGGCAACCCCTTAGGTTGGCTAGCTTTACCCACATCCTAGACTATACATTTGGATTTCTAAATTTAAGGTAGTCAAGGCGATATAGCCACTTCAAGGTCCATCGCACAATGATAGGCTCCATACATTAACTCAGATTAAATTAAACTTGATCTAATTTTTCTAGGTGGAGTTAAAACACACCCATTGGAGCCCCAAATCAAATATAAACAAGTCAAGCAAATAAATTAAATTCAAAACCATCCTCCCCAGTGGAGCCAAATTAAACTAACTCCCCCAGTAGAGTCTAAATCATAAAAATCTAACCAAACACTTATTCTCAACGAATACATCCCCAAACAAATCTATGAAATCAAACTCAAATCTCAATCCCCAACAGATAGCTTGAACCTGCTTCCCTTGCTGAGGGTTCATATACCTAATCCCTAGTGGACTCGAGCCCATATCTCTAGCAGATGTGCCTCCACATCAATTAAAATAAAATAAATTAAAGCTGATTTGATCTTAATCCATGGTGAATTGTAAATTCTTATCCCCAACTGATCTTCTTTCCACAAAACATATAATCAAATCAAATTCAAACCTTATCCCCAACAGATTTTCTTCTTCTATGCCCTCGACATAATCACATGTCATGTCCAATGCACGGATCCCTGTGGATCTCCTCCACCTTGACATGGAATTCTCATCAAATCTTATTTCTTCTTTATGCATACCTTTAATACTTCAACCAAAAGCCTAATAATGTATTTGTTCAAATTACATCATCTTAACATTATTATCAACATTTTGTGATTTCTGATGGTGCAAGCTCAAACTAACTATACAATATCATGCTAAACATATTATAATGGGAATTAACACACTATATTATATATTACAATATATGATGTTATATTATAATTTGATATAATATAATATATTATGTAACATTACACGATTAGAATCACCTAAAAGTAACAAATAATAAAATTTTCTCAAAATATGAATAATGTTCATTTTGGATGTAAAATTGTTATTTTTCTATAGAAATGGTACAAAATAGCATATTTTTGGTGTTGTTTGGTGTGTGTTGTGAATAAATTCTTCCATCTCAACCTTCAAATTAACATTTTTTTAGTTTTACCCAATGTATTAAAACAAAAGTAAAACATACTAATATCTAAAATAACATTTAGTAACACACCACCACATTCATATATATATGTGAAGTTATATTGTTATGCACATTATATTTTAATATGCTTTCATATAATATATTATCTTACATTACACCTTTAAATGAATCAATTTTAAGTAAAAAATTTATAAAATTTGGTTGAAAATGAACATTTATTTTGATGCAAAATTCCTTTCTTATTTTATTTTAGGTTTAGGTTTTATTTATTTTAATTTAGTTTATTTTAGTTTAAGTTTTTTTTAATTTAGGTTTAGTTTTTTAGTTTAGGGTTTAGTTTATTTTATTTATTTTATTTAGTTTAAGTTTTATTTTATTTTATTTTGGTTTAGTTTTATTTTATTTAAGTTTTTATTTTAGTTTAATTTAGGTTTTATTTATTTTATTCTAGTTTAGTTTTATTTTTATATTATTATTTTAGGTTTTAAGTTATAATGTTTGGTTTAGTTATTACTTATTTTATTTTGTTTTATTTAGTATATGTTTAGCTTTGGTTTGAGGGTCCAAAAGTTTTGGATTATGGGTTAGGGTTGTGAGGGTCATGATTTAGTTTAGGGTTTAGGATTTGTGTTTTAAATTACAAACCAAGTTTAGTTTTAGCATATTTAGTTTATTTTATTTATTTAAATTTAAATTATTTATTTAGGTTTATTTATTCTTGTTTAGTTTTAGTGTATTTATTTATTTATTTTAGTTTTTTTATTTATTTTTTTAATTGAGTTTTATTTATTTTATTTTAAGTTTAGTTTCTTTTATTTTTTAGGTTTGGGTTTTCTTTAGGTTTATTTTAGGTTTTAGATTTTAGTTTAGGTTTAGCATTTAGTATTATTATTTAGTATTTTAGGTTTTTAGTTTATTTTAAGTTTATTTAATTTAGTTTATGTTTATTTTATTTTGTTTTATTTTATTTTTATTTTAGGTTTAGGTTTTTTATTTTATTATTTTAGGTTTATTTTATTTTATTATTTTATTTTTATTTTAAGTTTAGGCTTTTTTTTAGTTTTGGTTTTATTTTTATTTTATTTTTAGGTTTTATTTGAGGTTCATTTTAAGTTTAGAATTATTTAGTTTTTATTTTATTTTAGGTATTTTATTTTTATTTTATTTTAGTGTTTTATTTAAGTTTATTTTATTTTATAGTTTATTTATTTTTAGTTTATTTATTTATTTATAGTTTTAGGTTTATTTAGGTTTTATTTATCACATTTATTTATTTATTTTAGATTATTTTTTTTATTTAGTTTAGCTCAGTTTTGTTTTTATTTAGTGGTAGTGGTTTTAGGTCAGTGGTGGGCTCACATAGTTTAGTGTTTTTTTATTTTATTAAGGATAGGTTTAGTCAGGTTGTATCTTAAGTTATGTTTTGTTTTTATTTTTTTAGGTTTAGGTTTATTTTTAGTTTATTTTATTTTATTTAATTGGCTAAGGTTGTTTATCTAGGTTTTATTTATTTTAGCTTAGTTTATTTTAGTTTAAGTTTAAGTTTATTTTATTTGATTTATTTTATTTTGGTTTAGGTTTTTTTAATTTAGGGTTTAGGTTTTATTTATTATTTATTTTTATTTTATATTTATTTTAGTAGTTTCTTTATTTTAGGTTTTATTATATTTATTTTTTTATTTTGATTTTATTTTACTTTAAGTTTTATTTTAGCTTTATTTTTAAGTTTATTTTAGGTTTTAATTATTTTATTTTTAGTTTAGTTTTATTTTTTTTATTTTTTTGTTTATGTTTAGGTTTTTTAGGTTTTTATTTTATTTTATTTTATTTTATCTATTTAGGTTTATTTCCATTTATTTTATTTTTAAGTTTTATTTAGTTTAGTTTTAGTTTTTAGGGTTTAGATTTGGGTCTGGGTTTAGTGGCTAGTTAGTTGTGAGTCAGTGGTCTTATTCAGCTCAGATAGTTTTAGGAGTCAGGGTTGGTAGGGCCTGTGGATCTTAGGGCATAGTGTCCGTGTCAGATCAACAGTGGTCAGGCCTGTGTGGTCTGGTTTGGCTCAGGTCACGATTATTTTTATAGTATATGATTTAGCCTGGTTAGGTTAGTAGGTTTAGGGTCATTTGTGGTTTAGTGTGTGAGTTTAGAATAGATTTAGGTTTGTGGTGGGTATAGTTTATAGTTTTTTAAATTAAGAAAACGGTAGTTTATTTTAGTTCATTTTATTTATTTTAGTTCATTTTATTTTTATTTTGTTTTAGGTTTAAATTTTTTATTTAGTTTAGTATATTTTTAAAGATTTTATCTTAGTTTATTTAGGTTTAGTTTAGTTTATGTTTATTTTTAGTTAAGTTTTATTTTATTTTATTTTTTAGGTTTAGTTATATTTTTTTATTTTAGGTTTAGGTTTAATTTTTATTTTTTTAGGTTTAGGATTTAGGTTTTTTTTTAGTTTATTTTTAAGTTTTATCTTTTAGCTAGTTTATTTTTAGTTTATTTTATTATATTTAGTTTAGGGTTTTGGTTTACTTTAATTTAGGTATAGGTTTATGGTTTTTTTTATTTTACTTTAGTTTATTTTAGTTTACGATTAGGTTTATTTTATTTTGTTTATTTTATGTTTAAGTTTTTTTAATTTATGCTTAGTTTTATTTTTTTATTTTTCTTTTGTTTTATTTTTAATTTTTAATTTATTTATCTTTTTTATTTTTAGGTTTATTTTATTTTTTAGTTTAGTTTAAGTTTTTTTATTTATTTTATTTTAGTTTTTAGTTTTTATATATTTTATATTTAAGTTTAGGTTTAGGTTTTAGGTTTTAGTTTAGGTTTTTTTTTATTTTATTTTTTAATTTATTTAGGTAGTTTTATTTATTTGAGGTTTATTTAGTTTAGGTTGGTGGTTTAGGGTTAGTGGGTTTTGGTAGTTTGGGGGTAGGGTTTAGGGAGGTTTGTGGAGTTAGTGGAGTGGTGGGTTGGGTGGGTATTTGGAGGGTTTAGGGTGGGTAGGTCCAGGTTTAGGGTTGGTTTTATATTTTAATTAATTAAAGGTTAGGATTTAGTTTATTATAGTTTATTTTATTTTTATTTAAGTTTATTTATTTTTTATTTAAGTCTTATATATTTATCTTTATACTTTATTTATTAGTAGTTTTATTAGGTTTATTTTATCCTAGTTTAGTTTAGTTTTTATTTATCTTAGTTAGTTTTTAATTTTTTATTTTATTTCTTTATTTAGGATCAAGTTTTAGTTTATGTTCTTCTTTATTTTAGGTCAGGTCAGGAGTGGGTTGGTTTAGGGTGGGGCAAGGGTAGTTTTAGGGTTTGGCCCAGTGGAGGTTTAGGGCTCAGTTTTAGAGTGTAGAGTGGTCAGTGGTTTAATTTATTTAGATAGGTGAGAGTTGGGAGTTTAGTAAGTGGTAGGGCCCAGGGTTAGGTTGGTAGTGCTCAGAGTTTTGTTTTGGTGTAGTGTTTATAGAGGTTTAGGGTGTGAGATCAGGTTTTTAAGAAAAAACCAGTTATTTAGTATTTTTTATTTTTATTTATTTTATTTTATTATTATTATTTGATTTATTTTAGTTTAGTATTTGATTTAGTTTATTTTAGGTTAGTTTAGTTTATGTTTATTTTAAGTTTAGTTTTCTTTAATTTTAATTTTAGGTTTTGGTTTTATTTTTTATTTTATTTAGGTTTTTATTTTATTTTTTTAGATATAGGATTTAGGTTTTTATTTTAGGTTTTTTGAGGTTTTATTTTTTAGTTTAGGTTTAAGTTTAGTTTATTTTAGGTTTAGGTTTAGGTTTTATTTATTTTAGTTTATTTTATTTTAGTTTAGGTCTAGGTTTATTTTATTTTATTTATTTTAGGTTTAGGTTTGCTTTTTTTAGTTTATGATTTAGGTTTTATTTTTATATATATTTTAGGTTTTATTTTATTTTTTATTTTATCTATTTTATTATTTATTTTAATTTTACATTTTATTTTTTATTTTATTTAGGTTTTTTTTATATTTTATTTTTTATTTTTAGTTTAGGTTTTATTTATTTTATATTATAGTTTTAATTTTTTTTATTATTAGTTTAGTTTAGCTTCATTTAGGTAATTATTTTATTTATTTAGGCTCATTTATCTTTATTTTATTTTAGGTTTATTTAGTTTCTTTTTAGGTTTTTTAGAGTTTAGGTTTAGGATTTAGGGTTTAGGGTCAGGGTTTGGGGTTTAGGGCTCATGGCTAGGTTTAGGTTTTGGTTTAGGGTCAGGATTAGTTAGTTTGGTTTTAGGTTTAGGGGTTTAGGGTTTAGTTTTTAGAGGGTAGGTAGGGCCTGGGTTTAGTAGTTAGCTCAGTTTAGGGTTTAGGTTTGGGTTTTATTTTTGTTTTTAAATTAAAAACTTATGGTTAGGTTTATTTTAGTTTATTTTTTTTTTTTATTTATTTTAGTTTATTTATTATTTATTTTAGTTCATTTTATTTTTTATTTTTATTTTTATTTAGGTTTTTATTTAGTATTTATTTTATTTAGTTTTAAGTTTTTATTTATTTATTTTAGGTTTAGTTTTTATATTATTTAGGTTTTTTTTTTTTTAGTTTAGTTTAGGTTTCTATTTATTTTATTTTAGTTTAGTTTTTATTTTTGATTTTATTTTCTTTTTAGGTTTAGGTTTTGGTTTTATTTTATGTTTTTAATTTAATTTATTTTTATATTATATTTTGGTTTTGGTTTTTTTATTTCTTTTATTTTTATGTTTTATTTAGTTTTTGTTTAGGTTTTTAGCTTTTTAGGGTTTTGGGTTTTGGGTTAGTTTAGTGTTTTTTTTAGGGAAATTAGGGAATTTTTTTATTGCCATAAAAAAGGTACAAAGTCCTTAGATGGGCTAAATCTCTAAGCTAATGCTCATTATGTCCTAAAGAGATAAACCCCCTAACTATTACAATACTCAAGGAAAGAAGAAAGAAAACCAAAAAATCAACAAGAGAAAATCCATGTGAGCAAGAAACTTCATTTGGTCCTTCGATACCAACAAGATCCACCGCAATACTCCCTTGCCTATAAAAGAAATCTGCAACATACTTTTGAAAGGATGAGTACAATTAAGCTAGCATAGAAAGGAACTGCAAATAGAAGGAGTAAAGTAAAGAAAAGGCTTAGTTGCAATCATCTCAAGGAGCAACATTATATGTAAGCAGCCAAACTTCAGGAGAAGGGTTACAATTACATATAGCGCTACCAACCAAAAGAAGAAAGAGTGGGAAACATCAATGCCATCATAGCCAGCATACCTCGTGTAGCCCATCATCCAAAGTCCATCATCCAAAGAAGGTCAAAATTCTCTAAATAATAAACATAATAGCCAACCACCAAGCCACGAGAACAACCAAGCCCAATAAGGCAGATAATCAACCAACCATCAGGGATATTAACAATATAGTAGGAGCACCACCAAAGCCACCACCAAAAAAGAATAATAAAATCCAAAGCAGCAAGCATCATGATAGGGGTAACAACACAAACCAGAGATAAACAATCGCAAAAAAAAAAAAAAAAGTGCTCATATCCTCCACTAACAAAGTAGAAAAAAGATCTAGTAAAAACACCCAGCCTAACTACAAAAGGGGTGGGCAGCAAGGCTGCCACCCAAACAGAAAAAGGGGGGTCAATTGCAGCCAAGAGAGAAAAAATAAAGTAGGAGGAAACCAGAAATACAAGTCACAAAAAGAACACTAGCAGGTTCCCAGAACAATCACCAAAGGAGCAAAAAAAATTGGCCAAAATAGCCACCCCTCCAACCAACCCAAATAATACAACCAACCAAACTAGCGCCCAACATATCCTCCTAGCCAACCACCAAGAAGAAAACCCAAGTGTAAAGAACAACAGCTGTCATCAAGCCAAAATCACCCAAGTCAGCTAGGGAAAGGGTAGAAGGACTATAGTCACCAAACCCAACCAAGGCAAAAGAAAATGATCCGTAAGTAGAATAAAACCAAAGAGACAAAAAAGGTACAAAGCCGGGTAAGATAAACTACAAGCCAACGAATAGAAACAACAACAATAAAGGCACCCAACTAAGCCACTAACACCCTAGGCCAACTAACAGCCATAAAATAGCCTTCATCTAGCCAATCCAGAATAATACCCAAACCCAAAGCCACTGCAGCCAAGAGAGGAAGGCCAATACAGGAGGAGGTTAAAACCATAACCAAGAGAAACAAAAAAAAAATCAAAAAATAACCACCAAGCCCCAACAACAAAATAGAGAAAATAATAGCTAACCAACAATCTCCACCATGCCAAAATCAAGCCAGAGATAAACCAACAGCAACCCCCTAGATAAGTCACCAACAGAAAATGAAAAAAATAGCCAAAACAACCAACAATCCAACCATCTCAACCAAGTAAAATTGCTAGCCAACCCAGGTAGCCAACAATGCCACCCTGTCAACCACCACAGTAGTAGATCCAATTCAGGTAAGTTAGTAAGCAACCTAGAAAAGAGGCAAAACCCATACAAAAAGAAAAACCTACAGCAGCCATAGGCACAACCCAAAAGGAGGAAATAAAAAATAGCCAAGGGAAAATTATGGTAAACACCCAGCAAGACAGACATAAGCCACCAAGTTGAAAAAACCAAAACAACCTAGGCTGCACTTATAATAACCACCAGGTAGCAAAAACCAGGCCAATCCAAAAGTAAGAGATCTAAAACATAACCCAACTCAGGCCAAAAAGATAACCACAACCCAAAGAGGGTTGAACAAGTGGCAACCAAAAGCAAAAGATCATCAAAAAGCAACACCAAAAACCAAGCCAAGAATTTATAATCTGAGATAAGGCAATCCAGTATTATCCAGATTAACCAAACCCTTTAATAGTTTAGGCAAAGTTTGGTTGTCAAATAAACTGATTTCACTTAAGTTGGCACCAAAGTTAGCCAAGTAACCAACACAAGCATTACCTTCATGAAGAATGTGGGAAATTTTAAAACAAACTTGAGAAAGAAGATTTTTAGTATGATTAAGAAGATAAAATAATTCAACATTCCCATTTCTATTGGAATTACACATGACAAGAAGCAAGAGAGCATCAACATCAATCCAGATGTTGAGGAAACCTGTATTCAAACAAATTTCAATAGCTTTATTAATAGCCATAAGCTTAACAAAAATAATAGAACAGGCTTTAAGAGGATAGGCAAAAGCACAAATGATAGTACCTTTAGAATCCCTAAGAATACCACCACAGCCATATTAATTGGAAGCAACAGAACCATCAGTATTCACTTTAATCAAATTTTCTTTAGGTCTGATCCAATGGATAATCCTAGCACTTTTATAAGAGTCAAACTCACGCAAAATGATACACAATTTTTTAGCCACAAATTTATAACCTCTAAACTGAATATTACTAATAAGATTGGGATTGAGAAGAGCATGAATTTTTTCTTTAGTTCTAGCCAGGATTTTTTTATGGTTCATTGGAATACCATGATATTTAGCATCATTTCTATCCATCCAGATGAACCATATAAAGGTAATAACAATTAAAACCTTGATTTGACCTTTCACTGTATTTTTGAAATAGACTTCAAGAAGTTGATATAAAGAAAGAGAACCCTGAAAATAGTTGGTATTAAATAAATTATCATACCAAAACCATAATTTAGAAGCAATAGCACCGTTGACTAAAACATGATTTACATTTTCAATATGAAAGAAACAATAGCACTTTGAAGGTAACTAAAACCCTTTAGTCCAGAGCAAAGAGTCCACAGGAATAAAATTATTCAAAATCCTCCAAGCTAAAATTGAATAGGAAATGGGAATGATATTGTTCCAAAGTTTAATGAAAACATTAGAAGGGTTCTATTTATCTCTAATAAAATTCCAAACCTCTTTAAGTACAAAGTCACCATTATAAAAAGCTTAAAAATAATTTGGTCGTTTGTTAGATGAAATGGGGATATTTCTAAAGTTGTCAAAAGGTGAAATAGGGATATGATTCTCAAGTTTGTTTCCATTCTAATTGTTATTAAGCTAAAAGGAATTAACTTTGATAGCAATAGTAGAGTGGGTAGATAAAAGGGTGTCAATAGAGCCATTGCTAATCCAATTTTCTTGGCAAAAGAAGGAAGAACCTGATTGAATACCCCAAGATATTAATGATTTGGCAACCCATTTAATGGAGCAAAGTTCCAAACCGGAGAATCACCAACTTTAAAAACACAGCTAAGGGGATGGTTACCTTGGAAATATTTTTTCATCATAAAATGAGACAAAAGGCTATCATTCTTTCTAAAATTCCACTAGAACTTATGAGAGAAGGAAGTGATAGCTTCATGAATAGGCTTGCAACCAAGAGAACCTTCTCCGAAAGGACCACAACATTTATGCCTAGATGTGCAATGCATTCTTTTGGTAGAATTATTGGAGCCCCAAAACAATTTATTAAGAAAATAATCAATTTTGATAAATGTAGCATTAGTGGGGATAATAGTTTGAATCAAATAAAAAGGAATGGAATTGAGAGTGCTTTTAAGAATACTGAGCCTACCACTAAAGGAAAGTAAATAGAATTCCCAAACTTAAATTTTATTTGAAATTTTTTGAATTAGCTCGTCAAAGAGATGGGAACGTTTTGAGCCTTTAAAGAGCAGAGAAACCAAGCACTTAAGAGGTAAGTGTTGATGTTTAAAATTAGTGATATGTAGGATTTGATTGATTTTATTATTGGAGATACTAGAGGAAGTGATAAAATAGATTTTTTTATCATTAATAGAAAGGCCACTTTCTACCAAATTTATTTAAAAAAATTGAAGATGCTTGATGTGATGAATAGAAGCATTGCAAAAATAATGAAATCATCCGCAAAACTTAGATGGGAAAAGGAAGACCACCAATAGTTCTCAGAAGTACATACTAAGATTATTTAAAAATAAATTAGTGATGCTCTTAGATAATTACTCAATAATAATAATAAATAAAGCAGGAGATAAAAGCTCCCCTTGACATAAGCCATGGGAAGAGGGAAAGAAACTCAAGGCTTCCCCCATTAAGCAAAATTGAAAATCAGGCATTATTAATATAATTTTTAATAAGAAAAATAAATTTATCAGAAAACCCAAATAAATTCATAATATGAAAAAAGAAATCCTAAGAGATGTTATTGTTATGAAAGCTTTTGGTAATATCTAATTTGAAAAGAATGTTGACACCTCTAGTCTTGGCATCAAGATAATGAATTAATTCTTGGGCAAGTAAAATATTATCAAAAATGGATCTACCTCAACAAACCAATTTGGTTGAGAGATAATTCTATTAAGTAAAGGACTCTGGTAAGAAATTTTGGAAATTATAAAAGGTGCAAAGATTAATAGGTCAAAAAATAACCCAATGACCAGATTATTGAGAATAATATAAGCACTATCTAGGGGTGGGTTAGGGGTCAGGCTCTAAGATTGGGGTTGTGAGGTCAGGTTGGGCTGGGGTAGTGGGGTGGTCAGGTTGGGGGTCAGTGGTTCTCGGGTGGGGGTCAGGTTGGGAGGTACGTCAGTCATTAAAGTGGCTGGTGGCTCAGTCTGATTGGGTTAGTCAGGGGAGCCAGGGTCGGGTCAGATCAGGTCGGGGTCAGGTCAGGTCAGATGTGGTCAGTATTAGGTCAGGGTCAGGGTCAGTGGTTGGCCTGCGGTGGCCCAGTAGGCCCAGGTCAGTATCATGATCTCAGATCAGTGGTCCTGGCTGGGGTCAGTGGTCAGGGTTTAAGTATTAGAAGGTCAGGTCAGTGGTTATGGGCTTTGGGGTTGGTCAGGTCAGTGGTCAGGGTCAGTGGTCATGTGAGGTCAGTGGCCAGTTGGTCAGGGTCAGTGGTTGGGGTCAGTATCAGGCCCAGGTCTGGCCAGTGGTTATTCAGTCAGTCAGGTCAGCCAGGTCAGGATTCAGGTCAGTGGTGGTCATTCAGGCGGGTCAGGTCAGCATGGTGGTAGCAGGATTCAGTATTCAGTGGTCAGTGGTCAGGTCAGGTCATACTGCGGTCAGAGTCAGTGGTCAGTAATAGTGGGATGTCAGGGTCAGGTCAGATCAGGTCAGCCTGGCCAGGCCCAGTGGTCAGATTAATCAGTATTCAGGATCAGGATCTGGGGTCTGGCTTGTCAGCTTGGGTCTCGGTCAGTGGGTCGGGCCTTGAGTCTAATCAAGTATTAGGGCCTGTCAGATTATCGGGTCAGTGTATTCAGACTAGTTTCAGTATTCAGTCAGAGGCCTGGCCTGGGGTCAGTATCTGCCCAGGCCCAGGGGGCTCAGTGGTCAGGTCAGGGTGCTCAGGAGTTGGGTCAGGATCAGTTTTAGGGTCAGTATAGGCCATGGTGGAGATGGTCAGGTGATTCAGTCAGTGGTCAGTGGTCAGGGCCTGAGGCCCAGGATCAGTGGTTCAGGGTCTCAGCCTGTGGCCCAGAGAGTAAGCCTGGCTCATTTAGATCTGGAGGGGAGTGTCATTTGGGTCAGGGTAGATGAGATTTTTATTTTATTTTAGTTTTAAATCAAACCAGGGTTAAGTATTTTTATTTTTATTTATTTTATTTATTTTTATTTTATTTAGCTCATTTTTATTTAGGTTTTATTTATTTTTTTTTTATTTTATTTTATTTATGTTTATTTTATTTTAGGTTTCATTTTATTTATTTTAAGTTTTATTTTATCTTAGTTTTATTTTATTTATTTATTTTATTTTAGTTTTTATTTTTTATTATTTTCTTTGGCTTGAGGTTTAAATTTTAGTTTATATTTTTAATTATTTTATTTTTATTTTATTTTGATTTAGTTTTAATTATTTTATTTTTAACTTTATTTAGAGCTTAGATTTAACCTTTTCAGGCTCAGGCCACCAAGATTTGTGCCTAGACTTGTGGTCAGTAGGGTCAGGCCAGGGTTTGTGGTTTGGCTCAGTCTTGTGGTTTGGGGTTTGTGGCTCATTTGAGGCTAGTATTTTAGTTTTATGGCTCAGTGTAAGTTTGTGGTTTAGTGTCTGGTTAGGTTTATTTTATTTTATTTTATTTTATTTTATTTAGGGTCAGGGTTGTAGGTTGTATTTTTAGTCTTTAGTGTTTAGGCTAGGTATTTTAGCTTATTTAGTTTATTTTAATATTATAGTTTTTATTTTTATTTATATTTGTGGTTTATTTTATTTATTTAGTTTTTATTTTTTATTTATTTTATTTAGGTTTTATTTTAGTTTAATTTAGATTAGTTTACGATGTTTATTTTAATCTTTATTTATTTTATCTCTTTAGGTTTAGGTTTTATTTTTATTTTATGTTTAGTTTAAGTTTTATTTTATTTTTTTTAGGTTTTAGGTTTTATTTTGGTATTTTAGGTTTTATTTTAAGTTTAGGTTTATGTTTATTTTAATTTATTTTATTTTATTTAGTTTAGTTTAGTTTATTTAAGATTAGTTTATGTTTTATTAATTTTAGTTTATTAATTTAGTAGGTTTATTTTATTTTATTTATTTTAGGTTTTCTTTTAGTTTATGGTTTTAGTTTTATTTTATTTACTCTTAGGTTTTATTTTTGTCTATATTTTTTAGATTTAGGTTTTTATTTAATTTTTATTCTATTTTATTTTAGGTTTATTTTATTTTTATTTTACATTTAGTTTTATTTTAAATGTTTCTTTTTTGATTTTATTTATTTTAGTTTAGTATATGATTTTATTTTGTTTAGTTTTTACTTTTATATTAGGTTATTAGTTTAGGTTTTATTTTAGGATTTTATTTTACCTTTTATTTTATTTTATTTTTATTTATTTAGTTTAGGTTTTTATTTTATTTTATTTTTTGGTTTATTTAGTTTAGGTTTAGGTTTTAGTGTGGCTTATGTTTAGGTTGTTTTGAGATGATTTAGATTTAGAGCCTAGGGTAAGATTTGTGGTGTGGTAGGATTGTGTGGTTTTGTGGTATGGTTAGGTGATTTAGTGGGAAGGTAATTAGAATCAGGGTATGGTCAGTGGTTTTAATTCTTTATCTTTATTTTAAAATGAGCAAAACATGTAGTTTAGGTTTATTTAGTTTATTTTATAATTTAGTTTATTTTATTTTATTAACATTTTATTTTATTTTATTTTTTATTTTATTTATGTTTATCTTTATTATTATATTTTAAGTTTTTTTTTTATTTTAGGTTTAATTTATTTTATTTAGGTTCATTTTGTTTAGGTTTATTTATTTTATTTTTAGTTTTCTTTAAATTTATTCTTATTTAGAATCAGTTTAGTTTAGTATGTTTATTTTATTATTTTCTTTTATATTTTATATTTAGGTTTTTAGCTTTTGTGATAGGTTTACTAGTGGCTCAGTTTGGGTAAGACTAAGGCTCAGTGGTTTGGGTTTGGATTTTAGCCCAAGTTGTGCCAGGGCCTGTAGCTCAGTGCTCAGTGGCCTGGGCTTGTGGCTCAGGCTCAGTGGCCTGCAGGTTGTGGCTAGGTTTGGCCTAGGGTTACCATTGAGGTGGCCTGTGATCAGAGCCTAGATCTGAGTCAGTGGTTAATATTTTATCTTTATTGGTATTGTGGTGGAAGGTAGGTAGTGGTGTCAGGTTTTGGTTAGTCTTTTGGTGAATCAGTGGCTAGTGGTTAATGGTTTTTTTTAATTAAGAAAACCAATGTTTAAGTTTATTGCTTTATTTTAGTTTATTTTATTTATTTTATTATATTTTTATTTTATTTATTTATTTAAATTATTTATTTTATTTAGTTTAATTTATTTATTTTATTTTAGGTTATTTATTTTATTTATTTTTGTATAAGTTTATTTTAATTTAATTTATTTTATTTTAGGGTTTAGTTTATTTAGTTTAGTTTTAGGCATTATTTATTTTAGTTTACTTTATTTTAGTTTAGAATTAGGTGTATTTTATTTTGTTTATTTTAGGTTTATTTAGTTATGGTTTAGTTTTTTATTTTTTTATTTTCATTTATTTAGTTTATTTTTGTTTATTTTTATTTTTTAGGTTTATTTTAGTTTATTTAGGTTTCTTTTATTTAGTTTTATTTTATTTTATTTTAAGTTTGTTTTTTTTATTTTTTTTTATTTTATTTAGTTTTATTTTAGGTTTATCTTTTATTTATTTAATTTATTTTTGCATTTTATATTTTATTTGTAATTTTGATTTTATTAGGTTTAGTTTAGTTTATGTTTATTTAAATCATTTTTATTATTTAGCCTCAGGTCTTCATTTATTTTATCTTATTTAGAGTTTAGTTTTGTTTAGGGAGGTCAGTGGTAGTAGTTTTAGAGGATTGTGGTGGGGTAAGTTTGTGGAGTGGTTAGGGGTTTAGAGGAGTGGGCCTGGGTTAAGATTTAGGTTTATTTAAGGTATGGTTGGTTTTTATATTTTGATTTTGATTTTGATTTTTTTTAAAATTATGTAAATAGGTTTAGGTTTATTTATTTTATTTTTATTTATTTTATTTTATTTTTATTAAGTTTTACTTTTATTAATATTTTTTATCCAAGTTTTATTTAATTTTATTTTATTTTATTTTAGGTTTTTGGTTTAATTTATTTTATTTAGGTTTTTATTTTATTTTAGTTATTTTTTATTATTTTATTTAATTTAATTTTATTTCATTTTTTAGGTTTAGTTTATGTTTTATTTTATTTTATTTTATTTTATTTTGGTTTTAAATTTTTATTTATTTTATTTTGGTTTATTTAGTTTAGCTCAGTTTTAGGCTTTAGTGAATCAGCTCAGGGTGAGGTATTAGTTATCTGTGGTTAGCTAGTTTAGGGTCAAGGCCTGTGGGTTTTTTAGTTTAGTTTAGGGTAGTTTAATCATAAACCAAGAGGCTTCCATATTTATTTATTTTATTTATTTTAGGTATTTATTATTTTAGCTTTATTTATTTTAGTTTAGGTTTTTATCTTATTTATTTAGTTTAAGTTAGTATATTTTTTTTAGCAGTTTATTTTATTTAATTTTTAGGTTTAGTTTTATTTTATTTTTAGGTTTAAGTTTTATTTTATTTAGCCTAGGTTAGGGTTTTATTTTAGGTTTAATTTTAGGATTTATTTTATGTTGGTTTATTTTAGATTATTTTATTTATTTAGGTTTATGTTTTGGTTTGGTATTTATTTTTAATTTAGTATTTTTTATGTAGGTTTATTTATATTTATTTTGGCATAGGATTTTAGTTTAGGGTTTAGTTTAATTTTATTTTATGTTTTATTTTATGTATTTATTTAGGTTTGGTTTTTATTTAGTTTTATTTTATTTTATTTTAGGTTTATTATATTTATTTACATTTAGGTTTATATTTAGGCTTATTTTAAGTTTATTTTATTTTTAATTTTATTTATTTATTTTAGTTTTTTATTTTTATCTTTAGGTTTAGGGTCTTTATTTTTTTTTATTTTATTTTATTTAGGTTTAGGTTTCTTTATTTATTTTATTTTGGTTTATTTTCAGGGGTTTAGGTGTGGTCAGGGTCAGTTTAGTTGGGTTTGGTAGGTCTAGGTGTGGAGTTAGGGTCAGGGTTTAGTGAGGAGGTAAGGTGGGGTTTAGGTTTTAGTGGGGGTCAGGGTTTAGATTTATGATTTGGTTTGGTAGTTTAGGGTGTGGTTTCAACTAGTTGGTTTAGGGTTTAGGGTTTGTGGGTTTAGGTTTTGAGTTTTATGGTTTGGTTTAGGGTTAGGGTTTAGGTTTTGGTTTGTGGTTCAGTTTTAAGTTTTTTAGTTTTAGTTTAGGGTTGTATTTAGGGTTTTTGTATGAGAATAAATTCAGAGTCAACATTTCTTCTTTTTGATTTCATCAACCAAGTAACACACCAAGTTTTCTAAGAGACAAGCGATGACATAGATAAAATAAGAGCACGCATAGAGCAAATATAAAACCCAGGATAACTAGAAATCTCTGCTATAAAGACACAATTTCATAAGTATTGATCTTTGCCTTCGCCCTGCCCATCAACCACCCCTCTCTCGAGTAGCAGGATCCACCATCATATCCGGCCACCACCACCTGCTATAACCTCGTTGTTCCTCCCGCCTCCATAACCACCACACTCCCACCACCACCTCGGTGCACTCAAGACCTCCAAATCCCCACCACCAGCGATAACCGCCACATCCTCTCTCTGCCTCCACCACATGGATCTAGACTAAGCTTGGTTGATGGTGATGTTCCTGCCATCAAGGTTCTGCCCATTCTTAGGGTTTAGGTTTATTAGGTTTTAGGGTTTAGGTTTATTTTTTAATTTATTGAGTTACTTTAGGTTTAGGTTTAGGGTTTGGGGTTTAGGGTTTAGGGTTTAGTGATAAGGTTTATGGTTTGGGGTTTAGGGTTTAGGCTTTTTTAGGGTTAGGGTTTAGTGTTTAGGGTTTAGAGTTTAGGATTTAGTGTTTATATTTTTTTTCAATTAAGTAAATCAGTAAGTTTCGGTTTATTTAGTTTATTTCTTATTTTTATTTTTATTTATGTTTATTTCTTATTTTTATTTAGTTTAGTTTATTTATTTTAGATTTATTTATTTTAGTTTAGATTTTTTATTTTAGTTTATTTTCTATGTTTAGGTTAATGTTTTAGTTTAGTTTAATTTTTTTTTTAGGTTTAGGTTTTATTTCATTTTTAAGTTTAGTTTAAGTTTTATTTTATTTTTAGTTTTTGGTTTTAATTTTAGGTTTATTTTGTATTTATTTTTAGTTTAGGTCTATTTATTTTATTTTATTTTATTTATTTAGGTTTGTGCAGTTTAGGTTTTGGTTGTATTTATCTTGGTTTAGCCATCTTAGTTGGTTTAGGTTTATTTATTTTATTTTAGTTTAGGTTGTTTTTTTATAGGGGTTAGGTTTTTTAATTTTATTAGGTTTATTTTTTTAGGTATTTTTAGTTTAGTTTATATTTTATTATTTTATTTTTATTTTAGGTTTACTTTATTTTATTTTGGATTTTTATTTTTTTGTTTAGTTTAGTTTCTATTATCTATTTTAGTTTTATTTTTTATTTTATTTTCTTTTTTAGGTTTAGTTTAGGTTTAGTTTTATTTTATTTTATTTTGTTTTATTTTGTTTTATTTTATTTATTTTTAGGTTTTATACTTTAGGTTTTACTTTTTTGTGGTTTAGTTAGTTTTGGGTTTTTAGGTTTGTGGCGAGGTTTAGGGTTTAGGTTTAGGGTTTAGGGTTTAGGTTTTTTTTAGGTTTGTGGATTTAGGATTTTAAGGCTTGGTTTTTGTGGTTTGTGGGTTTGTGGGTTTAGTATTTTAGGGTTTAGGGTTTAGGTTTTTGGTTCAAGTTTTACTTTAGTGTTTAGAGTTTTTGGTTTTTTTAAAGAGAACAAATTTAGATTCAACATTTCTTACTTTTGATTTCATCAAGCAAGTAACAAACCAAGTTTTCTAAGATATAAGTGATGGAAAATATAAAAAATGAGCACACATTGAGCAAAAGAAAAACCTTAAATAACTAGAACCATCTCTACTATAAAGAAATTCCATAAGTGGATCACGGCTTTCTTCAATTTCTCCGTTCCCATCCAAAGTACTGACCTCTCGAGTAGCTGGATCCACCATCATATCCACGATCTCTCCTACCACCATGGTCAGAATCCTCCCTCCTCCCCCTTTCAAAACCAACATTGCTCTGACCACCACCTTCATATCCACCAAAGACCTCAGATCCCCACCACCTGGATAATCCGCCCGCCTTCACCTCCACCGCAGATCTAAACTAAGCCCTTGATAGTGATGTTCCCCGCCATCAATGTTCTGCCCATTCTGGGGGTTTTCAATAGTTTAGGTTTATTAGTTTTAGGGTTTAGGTTTATTTTCTAGTTTATTTAGTTTCTTTAGTTTAGGCTTAGAGTTTGAGGTTTGGGCTCATGGTATTAGGCTCAGTTTATGGTTTAAGCCCAGTGGTTTAGGTTTACTTTTGGCTCAGGTTTAGGTCAGGTTGGGGCTTTAGGCTGTGCTTGGCCCAGGGCTAGCACTCTGGGACCAGTTTAGGGGTGGAGTCCTTTGTGGTAGGTTTAGAGCTCAGTGGGTCAGGTGGCTCAGTTTATGATCTTGTGGCCTAGGGCCTGTGGCTCAGGGCCTAGGGCCCAGGGCCCAGTGATCTTTAGGCTCCAGGGCTAGGGCCTGGCCTCAGCCCAGGGTTTGGGCCTGGGCCTGTGGGCTCAGGGCCTAGGGTTTAGCTGCAGATCAGTGGTAGGATCAGGTTTAGGGCTCAGGTGGGTCAGTTTTATTCTTTATTTATTTTATTTTTATTTTAAAGTCAATATTTAGGTTTATTTAGTTTTATTTTATTTTTATTAATATATATAGTTTATTTTATTTTTTATTTAGTTTAGTTTATTTATTCTATGTTTATTTATTTTAGTTTATTTTTCATGTTTAGGTTTAGATTTATGTATTTTTAGTTTAGTTTTATTTTATTTTATTTTTTAAGTTGATGTTTTATTTTTAATTTTATTTTAGGTTTAGATTTTTTTTTTTAGGTTTAAGTTTGGTTTTATTTTAGGTTTATTTTAGGTTTTATTTTTCATTTAGGTTTATGTTTATTTTATTTTATTTTATTTTATTTTATTTTAGGTTTAGTTTAGGTTTAGTTTATTTTAAGTTTAGTTTAGGTTTAGGTTTATTTATTTTAGTTTAGTTTATTTTAGTTTAGCTTTAGATTTATTTTACTTTATTTTAGGTTTATTTTTCTGGTTTATGTTTTATTTTATTTACTTTTAGGTTTTATTTTAGGTATATTTTTTAGGTTTATTTTAATTTTATTTTAGGTTTAATTTTTATTTTATTTCATTTTTTTTATTTTTTTAGTTTTGTTTATGTTTTTATTTTATTTTATTGTAGTTTAGTTTTAAATTTTTATTTTTATTTTTTTTAGGTTTAGGTTTAGGTTTTAGTTTTAATTTAATTTATTTATTTATTTATTTTATTTTTATGTTTTATTTAGTTTAAGTTTAGGTTTTTAAGGTTTAGGGTTTTTTTAGGGAAATTAGGAAAATTTTATTACCACAAAGAAAACGTACAAAGTCCTTAGAGGGGGTAAATCTCTAAACTAATGATCAAAGAGCTACAATAAATTATAAAGAGATAAACCCCCTAACTATTACAATAATATAAGAAAAAAAATAAAAGCAAAAGAAAAACCAAATCAGCAACAACAACTTATCCATATGCACAACAGCAACATCTACTAGGTCCTTTCGATACTTGCAAGATTCTTCCAACCTATAAAAGAAATCTGCAACATACTAATGAAAGGATGAGTATAATTAAGCAAGCATAAAGAGTATGATCAAAGAAGGAGCAAAGTAAAGAAAAGGCTCGTGCCCGCCACAATCATTCATGAGCAACACTATATGTAAGCATCCAAACTTGTTAAGAAGGATTAAAATTACATATAGTGCTACCAGCCAAAAGAAGATAGAGAGTGAAACATCAATGCCATTATTGCCAAGATACCAAGTAGCCCATCATCCCAAGTCCATCATCTTGAAGGCTACAAACTCTTCCAAGCAAAGATACATAATAGCCAACCACAAAGCCACCAAAAAAAATAAGCCCAATAAGGAAAGTCAACCAACCATCGGGACAGAGATATATAGTAGAACACCACCAAAGCCACCACCAAAGAGGAATAAAAACATTAAAAGGAGCAAGCATCATGACCTTAACAACAAAAACTAGAAAAAACCAAGACCAAAAAGAAAAAAACACAAGAGCTAATATCCTCCACTAGCAAACAGGAAAGGCAGCAAGACTGTCACCCAAACCACAAAAAGGGAAGCTGCAGTAGCCAAGAGAGGAGCACCATAGTAAGAGTTGGCCAACCAAAGATGTCACTAGATAAGAAAGAAAGCACAAAATAGCACCATCCAACCGACCCAAACAAAAAATAGCCAACAAACCGCCACCAACATAGCCTACCACTAACCACCATAAGAGTAGAAAATCCAAATCGCTGAAAAGACCAACAACATCCATCATGCCAAAACCACCCAAGATAACTAGGAAAAGTGTAGAAGCAAAAGAAACAAACCCAAATTAGCAAAACTAACAACTAAAACATAATTAAAAAAAAAAAGAAGTAACAATCGATAAATAACCTCCACCTTGCCAAATCCAATCCAAAATTAGACCAACAATGTCCGATCTACCACACCAATGTAGTAAACTAGCCAACCAACCCAACCAGCCAACATAGCCAACCCACCCACTTAGCCACCACAACAATAGAAAACCCAACTTAGTTAAAGATGCAACCAGCCTAGAGATATGGTAAACCCCATATAGAAAATAGTAGGCAAAGCCACCACCCAAATGAAAGTCAGCAAAAATAACCAAGCAACAATAATCATCCACAAAACAAATACCACCGAAAAAAATCAAAATAACCTAGTAAAAAAAATAGAACCAGGTAGCAACCCTAGGCTAACCCAAAAGCAATAGCTCAAAAAACAAAACCCAAAGACAGCCCAATAGTGAAAATAAGCAAATGGCCACAACCCAAAGAGGGTTTAACAATGGGGAACCAAAAGCAATGGCTCATTAAAAACCAACAAAAAAACCAAACCAAGAAAATTATAATCAGAGATAAGGTAATCTAGTGTATCCAGATTGACCAAACCCCTTAAAATTTTAGGCAAATTTGGATTGTGAAATAAAGTGAAATCAGTTAAGTTGGCACCTAAAGTAGCCAAGAAATCAGCAAAAGCATTACCTTCATGAAGGATATGGGAAAGTTTATAACAAACTTGAGAAAGAAGATTTTCAAAATGATTGAGAAGATAAAATAAATTAGCATTTCCTATTCTATTAGAGTTTAGCATGTCAAAAAGAAAGAGCACATCAACTTCAATCCAAATGTTGAGAAAACTTATATTCAAACAAGTTTTAATAGCTTTATTGACGGCCATAAGCTCAACATAGATAACAGAACATGCTTTGAGAGGATAGGCAAAAACACAAATGACGTTACCTTTAGAATTCCTAAGAATACCACCACAGCCATATTTATTGGGAGCAATAGAACCATCATAATTCACTTTAATCAAACTTTCTTTTGGGTTTGATCCAATGGATAATCCTAGCTCTTTTATAAGAGTCAACATCGTGAATGATACCCAATTTTTGAGGCACAAATTTATAGCCTCTAAAATGAATGTTACTAATAAGATTGGCATTAAACAAAGCTTGAATTTTTTCTTTGGTTCTAGCCGGATCCTTTTATAGCTTAAAGGAATACTATGATATTTATCATTTTTTTGTCCATCCAGATGAACCAGATAAGGGTAATAGCAACTAGAACTTTGATATGAGCTTTCACAATTTTTTTGGAAATAGACTTCAAGAAGTTGATATATGGAAAGATTGCCATGAAAGTAGTTGGTATTAAATAAATCATCTTACCATAACCATAATTTAGAAGTAATAGCACCATTGACAAACACATGATTAAGATTTTCAATATGAAAGCAACCATAGCACTTTGAAGGCAAATAAAACCCTTTATTCCAGAGCAAAAAGTCCACAGGGATAAAGTTATTCAAAATCCTCCAAGCTAAAACCGAATGAGAAATGGGAATGATATTGTTCCAAAGTTTAATGAAAATATTAGAGGAGTTTTGCCTATCTCTAATAAAATTTTGAACCTCTTTAAGAACAAAATATCCATTGTAAGAAAGCTTAAAGAGAATTTGGTCAAATTTGTTAGAGAAAATAAGGATATTTCTAAAGTTATCTATAAGAGAAATACAAATATAATTCTCAAGTTTGTTTTCATTCCAAGTGTTATTATGCTAAAAAGAGTTAACTTTGATAACTGCAGTAGAGTGGGTAGATAAAAGAGATTCAATAGAGCCATTTAATACAATTATCTTGCCAAAAGAAAGAAGAATGAATACCCCAAGATATTAAGGGTTCAACAACTCATTTAATGAAGCAAAGCCTTTTCCAAACCAGAGAGTCACCAAATTTATAAGAACAGATAAGAGGGTGTTTACCTTGGCAATATTTTTTCATCATAAAATTATCCCAAAGGCTATCATTCTTTCTAAAATTCCACTAGATCTTATGAGAGAAGCCAGTAATAGCTTCACGAATCAGCTTGCATTGAGACCACCTTCACCCATGGGACCGCAGTATTTATGCCAAGAAGTCCAATGCATTCTTTTAGTAGAGTTATTGGATCACCAAAGAAAACTATTAAGCAAGCGATCAATTTTGATAAGAGTAGCATTAGTGGGGATAATAGTTTGAATCAAATAAAGAGGCATTGAATTGGGAGTGCTTTTAAGAATAGTGACCCTGCCACTAAAGGAAAGTAAATAAAATTCCTAAACAGATATTTTATTTAAATTTTTTGAATTAACACATCAAAAGATGGGATCATTTTGGACATTTAAAGAGGAGCACCCAAGTACTTAAGAAGAAGGTGTTTATGTTTAAAGTTAGTGATATGCAGGATCTGATTACTTTTATTATTGAAGATGCTTGAAGAAGTATTAAAATAGGTTTTGTTATCATTGATAGATAGACCACTTTCTCTACCAAATTTATTTAAAAAAAATCTTTAGATTCTTAATATGATGAATAGAAGCATGGTAGAAAATAATGAAATCATCTGCAAAGCTTAAATGAGAAACAAGAAGACCACCAAGAGTTCTATAATACATACTAGGATTGTTTAAGAATAGATCATTGATGCTTCTAGATAAGTACTTAGCAATAATAAATAAGCGAGATAGAGGATTCCCTTATCTTAGGCCATGGGAAGAAGGAAAGAAGCTCAAGGCTTCCCCATTAAGCAAATATAAAACCAAGCATTATTAAACAATTTTTAATAAGAAAGATAAATTTATCAGAAAACCCAAATAAATTAGAATATGGATAAGGAAATCCCAAGAGATATTTTCAAAAGCTTTGGTAATATCTAATTTGAAACAGATGTTGCCACCTCTAGTCTTAGCATCTAAATCATGAATTAATTCTTGAGCAAGCAAAATATTAGAAATAGATCTATCTCGAACAAAACCAGTTTGGTTTAGGGAGATAATCCTATGAAGTAAAGGACTGAGCTTATTGGTTAGAATTTTGGAAATCTACTTATTGAAGAAGGTGCAAAGACTAATAAGTCTAAAATCACTCCAATAGTCCGGATTATGTTTCTTAGGTATGAGAGCAATAGAAGTGCTAGAAAAATATCTAAGAAAATGATTACCATTAAAAAAATTTCTTTGAATTAACTAAAGGAGATGACTAAAAATTCAGAACCTCTTTAACATTCTCTTGGTGAGGTGAGGTTCATCTCATACTTAAGAAAATAAACACTTTGTAAAAAAATATATACTTTCAAAAAGCACTTCTCAAATTAAAATTCACATGACAAAAGATCTACATTTAAAGATAACCAAACCTCATGAACCAATATCCATGATTATTGCATGGAGGTTCTTTTCAAAATTTGAAATCAAATAATTTTAAAATCCATTTTCCAAAAGCACATATTTCAAAATAGTAATCTCCATCTAACACACTTAAGCTTATTGAATGAGGATTTTCAAATAAGATTGTGACATAAAATTGAAATTTCATTTAGCACATCCTACATGTGCTAAGTTGAAATTTCTCTTTTCAAAAGAAACATCACACACAAATATCCCATCTTTGAAAATCAGAAAGAAAAATATAATTGATTTTCATTTAACATACCTAAATTTGTTAAATGGAAGTCCCCATTTCAAAATCACTAAAAATTAAAACATATTTGAATTCCATTTGACATACCCAAATTTGTCAAATGAGAATTCACTTTTTCAAAATCAAAAGAAAATTGGATTCTACTTAACATACCCACATTTGCTAAATAGAGTTTCCTTTTTAAAATCACAAATATATCAAACACACTTGAATTCCATTTGACATACCCAAATTTGTCAAATGAGAGTCTTACCTTTTCAAAATTGAAAACAAATTGAACTTTATTTGACAAACTACATTTGTTAAATAGAAGTTCTCCTCTTTCAAAACAAAATAAAACAAACTCATCAAACACACTTGATCCCTACTTAACATTACAAATTTGTTAAGGGTCTCATTTTTCAAAATCATATCAAAATACATCGAACACATTGGGATTCACTTAGCATAGCTAATTTTGCTAAGTAAGGATCCCATTTTCAAATCGAATTCAACAAATCAAATGCATGACACACATCATCGCAAATAACAAAAATGCTTTCAAAAATTCTTTTCAAACATGCACTTGAATCTCATTTAACATTCATTAATTTACTAAGTGAAAATTCCAAAATCAAATCCAAAACAAACTTAATTGACCCTCCATTTAACATACCCAAATTTGTTAAATGAGGGTCCCAAACATAAAATCAAATTCAAATATGAGCACATGGAAGCATCAATTAAGTGCCTCTCCAAAACATTTGAACCCTATTCAACATACCCAAATTTGTTGAATGTGGGTACTAAATTTAAATCAAATTCAAAGTCTCTTTCCAAAAAAAAAACAAAATTCAAAATCTCTTTAATATTTAAACCCCATTTAGCATACCTAAATTTCTTAAATGTGGGTTCCAATTCAACAATCAAATCAAGCTAAGAATTCAAGTCAACAACATTCAAACAAAGGTCTGATATGGTTCTCTTTCCAGTAATGCAATGATTGTAGCCCTCATGACCATCAATATAGAGGATGTGGCAGATAAGATGCCACATCTTCAGTTTGACCTACAGTATGATTCTGAGTTTCCCTAACTAAAGGAGAAAGACCATAAAAGTTCCATCAAGAGCCAAGAATAAGATCAATAAGGTTTTTTAGTATGTCTTATCCATTCTAGATAAGTATGACTCAAATGATTTGAATCCTAATTCCCAAAAGAAGACAACTCTCAAAATGATAATCACAATAATAATCATAATCCATAAAATATCAGTGCCGATGTACTTGATGTCTTTAAGGATTCCAACTCGGGTAGAGATGCCCCCATTCTAAACTTTCGTGGTGTCACTATCGACAAAGAGTTTGAATCATCAGATCTAATTGAAGAAATTTTGGGAACCATAAAAGAGTAGGTAGACATCAATTCTACCTCTCTTTTAGAAGATATCATAGAAGCCAATTGTTGTAGTGGCAGGTTCCTACAACTTTGATCAACACCATAGGAAGAAGCAAACCATTCATTGGAAATAATAAAATTCTATATTGTTCTTAAGATACACCTCACAATCCAAAATAAGGGCATCAAACTATTCTAAAGGTTAATCTTAAGGTCCTAAGCCATCTTGGAAGGTTACCCACTAAGCTAAAATAATGAGTGCACCCTCACCTTCTCTAAGAAGATAGAGAAGTTTTTGATTGGAACTTAACCTAATTCTTCCTTCCTCAGTTAGTGACAACCTCATCAAGTCATACTCAATATAGAATATCCTATGGAAAGGAAAGATGAGAAATCCCCTCCAGAGAACACAATATAAACAAAGACTTAAAAAAAGTAGAGAATGAAAAAAATGAAACAAAAAGAGAAAAGAAAGAAAAGAAAAAAAATGAAAAAAATGAATGAAAAAAAGAGAAGAAGAGAAAGAAAAGAAGAAAAAGAGAAAAAGTAAAGCACCAATAATACACATTGATTTGGAATCCAAAGGATAAATCATGTGTACGTGGTGTAAATTCAAAGAAAAGGAGAGAAATATAAGTATATATATATATATATATATATATATATATATATATATATATATATATATATATATATATATATATATATATATATATATATATATATATATATATATATATATATATATATATATATATATATATATATATATATATATATATGAAATAAATTTTGAGTCTACTTTTGACAAGTCTTTGGAGAAGATAACAGTAAAACAAAAAGTTCTAAAAGGATAATTCATGAACGATATGACTAGAAACTTAGTGGGTATGAGAGCACATTGACTCCAATTTTACTATCACATGATATTATTATAGGATTGGAAGTTAAGAGTTGCTCCTAATATATATATATATATATATATATGAAATAAATTTTGAGTCTACTTTTGACAAGTCTTTGGAGAAGATAATAGTAAAACAAAAAGTTCTAAAAGGATAATTCATGAACGATATGACTAGAAATTTAGTGGGTATGCGAGCACATTGACTCCAATTTTACTATCTCATGATATTATTATATGATTGCAAATTAAGAGTTGATCCTAATATATATATATATATATATATATATATATATATATATATATATATATATATATGAAATAAATTTTGAGTCTACTTTTGACAAGTCTTTGGAGAAGATAACAGTAAAACAAAAAGTTCTAAAAGGATAATTCATGAACGATATGACTAGAAACTTAGTGGGTATGCGAGCACATTGACTCCAATTTTACTATCTCATGATATTATTATAGGATTGGAAGTTAAGAGTTGCTCCTAATATATATATATATATATATATATATATATATATATATATATATATATATATATATATATATATATATATATATATATATATATATATATAATGAGAAATCAAATTTCCACTTCATCTCTTTCTTCAAGCTCGAAAGAGGATTCAACAGTTGTAGATAAACCTTCAAATGAAGTAATTAAATCATCTTTTGCCTAGTCTACCAACTTTGCTTAAAGAATTTTGAAGACTTTCAAGTAGAGGATAAACTCCCTGAAGTTGAGAAGAAAATTAGATCATCAACCAATGGGTTTTAAGGGATTAACCTCTGAACATAAAGGTAGTCAAGCCACCCTCCCAACATCCATATACGATAAGTTAGAAAGAAAATGCCAATGACTTGGTTAGGTTACTTTTGTAATTTAAAGGCTGGTTTACCTAAGACCATAATGAAGTGCCCAATACATCTCTAAAGGTAGCAGTCTACAAACTCAAAATTGAACCTATTGCTATTCCTGCTTTGCAAGCTTTTGATGCAAACATTTATGCCAAGAAGAAGATCTTTGAAGTCAACCTTATTGAAGAAGAAAGACACTATCATGATTACCCAACATTATGCCCAGTCAAAAGGAAGGACATTCAAATCGTACATACATTGATTCTAAAGATTTTAGTTATGCATGTCTTGAAGATGAATCCATGTTACCTATTTTAAATTTGATAGCAGACATAGCCTCTTTACATGCAATCTGCCCATTCAAGGATGGGTCAAATGATGCTAGAGGATGAGAGGCCATTTACACTTATAATTTTCATTGAAATTTATCGCTATAAGGTCTTGCCTTTCTTTGGTCACTAGGGTTAAAGGAAGACCATCTTTACGATCTGAGTAGTCATCTTTGATTGGTTATGACACTATAGCTTCAAGTTGAATCCCAAAGTATACAATTAGGATGACTTTAGGAGTTTCTGCTTGTATTAAAGCATCATGGGATAACAAGGATTGATCTAAAATGACATAAAAGTGACATTAGCGATGCATCCTCCAAGATTCTACTTAATAGGAGAGAGATTTCAATTAACGTTGAATATAGATGGTTTAAACTCTTTCAAAGTTAGTCTATCTCAAAACTTTTCATATAAAGATTCTACTTCTGATTGTTGAAAGGCCTACCTTGGTGCTTCAAAGGATAGAAAGTAGTTTAAACCACTATGGTAGGGGAGCGCCCAATGCTTCCAATCAATGGGCTCTATTTAAAGAAATATTATCCTTAAAATAATGTTTGAAAATAATTATCATCAATAAAAATCCTATCTTTCCATACATCAAATCCCTTCTTCATTGGAAGCATTATTTGCTTGTTTGTGAATCCACCATGACTTGTTTAGGATATGTGTAAGATAACCCAAGTGGCATCCTATCCTTCATCAACACAAACACAAACTACATATGATTCTCTTGTGCTATTAGGATAGGTGTAAGAGAACCCAAGAGGCATCATTTTTTGACTAGTACAACTAAGTTAGGTGTAAGAGAACTTGACTGGCATCCTTTCTTGGTGGAGTACAACTAAGTTAGGTGTAAGAGAACTAAGGTTTAGGGTTTTAGGGTTTAGGGTTTAGGGTTTAGGGTTTGGGGTTTAGGGTTAGTTTACAATTTAGGGTTTAGGATTTACGGTTTCGGGTTTAGGGTTTTTTAAGGTGTAGGGTTTAGGGTTTAGGGTTAGTTTTAAAGTTTAGGGTTTAAGGTTTAGTGTTTAGGATTTAGGGTTTAGGATTTAGGGTTTTCTTTTTAAAGTAAGTAAACCGGTAGGTTTAGGTTTATTTAGATGATTTTTTATATATTTTAGTTTATTTTATTTTTTATTTTTTATTTTTATGTAGGTTTATTTCTTATTTTTATTTAGTTTTATTTGTTTATTTAGGTTTACTTATTTTAGTTTAGGCTTTTTTATTTTAGTATATTTTTTAGGTTTAGGTTTAGGTTTTATTTTTTATTGTTAGGTTTAGATTTAGGTTTTTATTTTATTTTTTTACGTTTTGGTTTTATGTTTTTATTTTAGGTTTATTTTTAGGTTTTTAGTTTTTGTTTAGGTTTAGGTTTATTTTTAGTTTAGGTTTTAGATTTAGTTTATTTTAGGTTTAGGTTTAGGTTTTATTTATTTTAGTTTAGGTTTATGTTTATTTTATTTGGTTTATTTTAGGTTTAGGTTTTTTTTAGTTTAGGGTTTAGGTTTTATTTTTTATTCATTTTTAGGTTTTAGTTTTTATTTAGTTTTTATTTTATTTTATTTTTGGTTTACATTATTTTTATTTTACATTTAGTTTTTATTTTGTTTAGGATTTTTATATTTAGGTGTATTTTATTTTATTTAGTTTAGTTTAGATTTTTATTTATTTTATTTTATTTTAGTTTTTATTTTTTATTATATTTTAATTTTAGGTTTAGGTTTAGGTTTTAGTTTGGGTTTTTATTATATTTTGTTTTTATATTTTATTTAGGTTTAGGTGTTATTATTTATTTTATTTTTAAGTTTTATTTAGTTTAGGTTTTTAGGGTTTCAGTGTTTAGGGTTTAGGGTTTAAGGTTTGGGGTTTAGGGTTTAGGGTTTAGGGTTGTAGGTTTTAGTGTTTGTTGTTTAGGGTTTAGGGTTTAAGGTTTGGTGTTTAGGATTTTAGGGTTTATGGTTTAGGGTTTAGGGTTTAGGGTTTAGGGTTTTAGGGTTTAGGGTTTAGGGTTAAGGGGTTTGGGTTTATTTATTTATTTTTAAATTAAGTAAATAGGTAGGTTCAGGTTTATTTAGTTTATTTTATTTACTTTAGTTTATTTTACTTTTTATTTTTATTTAGGTTTATTTTTAGTTTTATTTAGTTTAGTTTATTTACTTTAGGTTTATTTATTTTAGTTTACATTTTAGGTTTAGGTTTAGGATTAGATGGGGACACTTAAAGAACACAAATAAAAATATTTTTAAGAGCAAGCTATAAGAGCTTAGAATTTGGGATATTCATAAGGAAGCTAATGTTATGTGGGAAAAGTATCATGTGAAATTAAGCTAGTTGCTAAAAATGTGCTTGGAGAATCAAAAAGAAAAGCTTCCTTTAATAAAAATAGTTAGTGGTGGAGTCAGAGTTTGCAAGAAAAGATAAGAAATAAGAAGCATTGTTATAAAACTAGGTCTAGATGTAAAAACTTGGAGAATTGGAAAAGATATAAAGTGGCCTGTAGAGATTCTAAGAAAGTAATATATGATGCAAAAAATCTAGCTTTTAATGATTTATATGATGGATTAGATACCAAAGAAGGTGAAAGATGTATGTATAAGTTAATACCAAAGAGATAGAAGTAAAGACCTAGTTCAAGTGAGGTGTATTAAGGATAAAAATAATAAAATGCTTTTCTTAGAAAAGGATATTGAAAATAGGTGGATGAAGTATTTTGATAAACTTTTCAATGAAGGATCTGAAGCAGGATTGATTTTAGGAACTTTAATATCCTAAAAAAATAGAGAATTTTATTTTTATCATCATATTAGTAAATATGAAGTTAGAGAAGCTTTAAAGAAAATGAAATGTGGAAAAATAGTAGGACGTGATGATATTCCAATAGATGTGTGGAAATGTTTAGAAGATCAAGGAGTTTTTTGGCTTATAATTCTTTTTAATGTTATTTTAAAGACTAAAAAGATGCAGATGAGTGGAGAAAGAGTTTGTTGGTTCCTATATTTAAGAATAATGGTGATGCACAAGAGTGTGCAAATTATAGAGGAATTAAGTTAATGTGTCATACATTAAAATTATGGGAGAGAGTAATTGAGCATAGGTTATAATGTGATACAAAAGTTTCTCACAATCAAATTGGCATCATGCTAGGTAGATCTACTATGGATGCTATACATTTGTTAAGAGGTTTGATGGAGAAGTATAGAGAAAGTAAGGAGGATCTACATATGATATTTATTGATTTGGAGAAAGCTTATGATAAAGTTTCAAGAGATGTTCCTTGGAGTTCTAGAATAGAAAGGAGTTAATATTGGTTATATTCAAGTCATTAAGGATATGTATATTAGAGCTATTACTTGTGTCCAAACGAAGGAAGATTGAAAAATATTTTCCTATTTATTGGATTACATCAAGGATCAGCTTTAAGCCTTTATCTTTTTTGCTTTAGTTATGGATGTTCTTACTAGGCACTTACAGGAAGATGTACCTTGGTTTATGTTTTTTTTTTCTGATGACATTCTTCTTGTTGATAATACTAGAGAAGGAGTACAAATGAAACTTGAATTATGGTGGTCAACATTAGAGTCTAACGATTTTTGTTTAAGTAGATCTAAAACTGAATATATGGAGTGTAATTTTAGTTGTAGAAGTTCTAGTGGTAGTGTTGTGACATAGGTGAACAAGCCATTAATAAGAGTGAGCGATTCAGATATTTAGGCTCTATTGTTCAAAATGATGGTGAAATAGATGGAGATGTTATTAGTAGAATTCAAGGTGGATGGTTGAAATGGAGGAATGCATCTGGCCTGTTGTGTGATAGAAAAGTTCCACTTAAACCTAAGGGAAAACTTTATAAGATGGTGGTAAGACCTGCAATGGCTTATGGTACAGAATGTTGGCCAATAAAAGAGAAGCATAAAACTAAGTTAAGTGTTACAGAGATGAGGATGTTCAGGTGGATGAGTGGCATTAGACTTAGAGATAAAATGCAAAATGAGTATGTTCAGGAAAAATTAGAGAGAGTCACTTTAGATGGTTTGGCCACATAATGCGTCGGCCGTCCGATGATCCAATTAGGAGAGTAGATGCATTAGATTTTTCTTATGTTAAGAAAGGTAGAGGTAGACCTAAAATGACTTTGTTAAGATGTATAAAAAATGACTTTAGTATACCTGAATTAAATGAGAATTTGACACATAATAGGACATAATGGAGATGAAGGATTCATGTAGCCGACCCCACTTACTGGGATAAAGGCATCTTGTTGTTGTTGTTTACGTTTAGATTTAGGTTTATTTTTTAGTTTAGTTTTATTTTTATTTATTTATTTTATTTAGGTTTATTTTATTTTTATTTAGTTTAGTTTATTGATTTTAGGTTTATTTATTTTAGTTTATTTTTTTCTTTAGTTATATTTTTATTTTTATTGTAAGTTTAGGTTTTAGTTTTTATTTTTAAGTTTAGGTTTAGGTTTTGTTTAATTTTTTTAGGTTCAGGTTTCAGGTTTTTATTTTAGGTTTATTTTTAGGTAATATTTTTTAGTTTATGTTTAGGTTTATTTTTAGTTTATTTTATTTTATTTAGTTTGGGTTTAGGTTTAGGTTTAGGTTTTATTTATTTTAGTTTAGTTTATTTTAGTTTAGGTTTTGGTTTATTTTATTTTTATTTTAAGTTTAAGTTTTTTTTTATTTTAGGGTTTAGGTTTTATTTTTTCTTTATTTTTAGGTTTTATTTTTTTTGGTTGATTTTTTTTTATTTTATTTAATTTTATTTTATTTTAGGTTTAGTTTTATTTTATTTATGTTTTATTTCTTTTAGTTTAGTTTAGGTTTTATTTATTTTATTTTATTTAGTTTTATTTTTTATTTTATTTTATTTTATTTTTTAGGTTTAGGTATTTTATGTTTAGGTTTAGGTTTAGGGTTTAGGGTTAAAGGTTTAGGGTTTAGTGTTTAGGCTTTAGGGTTGATGGTTTTTAGAGTTTAGGGTTTAGGGTTTAGAGTTTAGGGTTAGCTTAGGGTTGTAGGTTAGTTTAGGGTTTAGGATTTAGGCTTTATGGTTTAGGGTTTTTAAGGTTTTGGGTGTATGGTTTGGGTTAGTTTAGGGTTTAGGGTTAGGGTCTATTTAAGGTTTATGTTTAAGATTATTTGAGGGTTTAGGGTTTATTATTTTTTAACATTTAGGGTTTAGTGTTTAGGGTTTAGGGTTTAGTGTTGTAGGTTTAGGATTGTAAGTTTAAGCTTCAACATTTAGGTTTAGTTTTAGGGTTTAAGGGTTAGGGTTTAGGGTTTAGGATTTAGTGTTTATGGTTTAGTGTTTAGGGTTTAGGGTTTTTTTTTAAATTAAGTAAACTAATAGGTTTATATATTTTTAATTTAATTAGTTTATTTTTTATTTTTTATATTTAGATTTATTTTTTATTTTTATTTAGTTTATTTTATTTATTTTAAGTTTATTTATTTTATGTTTAGGTTTTTCTATTTAAGTTTAGTTTTTATTTATTTATTTTATTTTTAGGTTTTATTTAGTTTAGGTTTAGGTTTTTAAGTTTATAGGGTTTAGTTTTAGTGTTTAGAGTTTAGGGTTTAGGGTTTAGTGTTTAAGTTTGGGGTTTTAGGGTTTAATGTTTTAGGGTTTAGGTTTATCGTTAGGGTTTAGGGTTTTAGGGTTTAGGGCTAGGTTTAAGGTTAGGATTTAGTTTATTTTATAGGTTTAGGGTTTTAGGTTTAGGTTAATTTAGGGCTTAAGGTTTAAGGTTTTAGGGTTTAAGGTTTAGGGTTTAGGGTTTAGGGTTAGGATTAATGTTTAGGGTTTAGGGTTTATTATTTATTATTTTGGGTTAAGGGTTTAGTGTTTAGGGTTTAGGGTTTTTTAGTGGTTAGGGTTTAGAGTTTAGAGTTTAGGGTTGTAGGTTTAGGGTTTAGGGTTTAGAGTTTAGGGTTTAGGATTTAGTGTTTAGGGTTAAGGGTTTAGGGTTTAGGGTTTTAAAAAATAAAGTGATATGTTTAGGTTTATTTAGTTTATTAAGTTTATTTTATAATTTTCTTTAGGTTTATTTTTTAATTTTATTTAGTTTAATTTATATATTTTATGTTTATTTATTTTAGTTTAGGTTTTTTATTTTAGTTTATTTTTTAGGTTTAGGTTTAGGTTTATGTTTATTTTTTTAGTTTAGTTTTATTTTTATTTTATTTTTTAGGTTCAAGTTTAATTTTTTATTTTTATGCTTTGGTTTAGGTTTTTATTTAATTTTTTATTTTTTTTATTTTATGTTTATTTTTAGGTTTTATTTTTTAGTTTGGATTTATGTTTATTTTTAATTTATTTTATTCATTTAGTTGTGGTTTAGGTTTAGTTTTTTTAAGACTAGGTTTAGGTTTTATTTATTTTTGTTTGGTTTATTTTAGTTTAGTTATAGGTTTATTTTATTTTATTTATTTTATTTTATTTTATGTCTAAGTTTTTTTTTTCGTTTAGGGTTTAGGGTTTATTTTTTATTTATTTTTAGGTTTTATTTTTAGGTTTAGGTTTCTATTTAGTTTTTATTTTATTTCAATTTCAGTTTATTTAATTTTTATTTTATGTTTAGTTTTCATTTTATTTAGGTTTTTTATTTTTAGGTTGAGTTTATTTTTTAGTTTAATTTATGTTTTTATTTATTTTATTTTAGCTTATTTTTATTATTTTATTTTATTTTCTTTTTAGGTTTAGGTTTACATTTTAGTTTGAGTTTAATTTAATTTTATTCTTTTATTTTATTTAGGTTTAGGTTTTGTTATATATTTGATTTTTAGCTTTTATTTGATTTAGGCTTAGGATTCTAGGTCCTTAGGGTTTAGTGTTTAGGGTTTAGGGTTTAGGGTATAGGGTTTAGGTTTTTAGGATTTATGGTTTACAGTTTAGTGTTTAGGCTTTAGGGTTTAGGGTTTAATGGTTTAAGGTTTAGGATTCAGGGTTAGCTTAGGGTTTTGGGTTTTTAGTTTAGGTTTAGTTTATTTTAGGTTTTATTTATTTTAGTTTAGTATATTTTAGTTTAGGTTTAGGTTGATTCTATTTTATTTATTTTTGTTTAAGGTTTTTTTTAGTTTAGGTTTAGGTTTTATTTTTTATTTATTATAGGTTTATTTTTTAGGTTTAGGTTTTTATTTAGTTTTATTTTATTTTATTTTAGGTTTTTATTATTTTTATTCTACATTTGGGTTCTAGTCTTGAGTTCAGTTTTAGGGTTTATGGTGTAGGCTTTAGGATTTAGGATTTTAGGTTTTAGGGTTTAGGGTTTAGGGGTTTATATTTTTTTATTTGTTTTCATTATTTTTATTTTTTTTAAAATGAAGTAAATTAATAGGTTTAGGTTTATATAGTTTATTTTTTATTTAATTTAGTTTATTTTATTTTTTATTTTTATTTAGATTTATTTTTAGTTTTATTTAGTTTAGATTATTTATTTTAGGTTTATTTATTTTAGTTTATCTTTAGGTTTAAGTTTATTTCTCAGTTTAGTTTTATTTTTATTTATTTTTTATATTCATTTAGGTTTATTTTTATTTTTTATTTTGTTTAGTTTATTGATTTTAAGTTTATTTATTTTTTATGTTTAGGTGTAGGTTTAGTTTTTAGTTTAATTATATTTTTATTTTATTTTTTAGGTTTAGGTTTTTGTTTTTATTTTTAGGTTTAGGTTTAGGTTTTATTTTATTTTTTTAGGTTTAGATTTTAAATTTTTATTTTAGGTTTATTTTTAGGTATTATTTTTTCATTTAGGTTTATATTTATATTTAGTTTATTTTATTTTAATTAGTTTAGGTTTAGGTTTATGTTTAGTTAATTTTAGGTTTAGGTTTTATTTATTTTAGTTTAGGTTTAGGTTTATTTTATTTTTATTTCGGGTTTAAGTTTTTTTTTAGTTTGAGGTTTAGGTTTTATTTTTTGGTTTAATTTTTAGGTTTAGGTTTTTATTTAATTTTTATTTAATTATATTTTTATTTTAGGTTTAGTTTTTATTTTATGTACATTTTTTATTTTTTTTAAGTTTAGTTTAGGTTTTTGTTTATTTTATTTTAGTTTAGTTTTTATTTTTTATTTTATTTTATTTTTAGGTTTAGGTTTTAGGGTTTAGGGTTTAGGGTTTAGGTTTAGTGTTTAGGCTTTAGGGTTGAGGATTTAGGGTTTAGGGTTTAGGTTTAGAGTTTCGGGTTAGCTTAGGGTTGCAGGCTAGTTTAGGCTTTAGGGTTTAGGCTTTGAGGTTTTTAGGATTTTGGGTTTAAGGTTTAGGGTTAGGGTTTCTATTTAGGATTTAGGGTCTATGGTTTAAGGTTTTGTTTTTTTTTTTAGTTTTTTTTTTATGTTTAGGTTTAGGTTTATGTTTATTTTTTAGTTTAGTTTTAGTTTTTTATTTTTTACGTTTAGGTTTTATTTTTTATTTTTTAGTTTAGGTTTTTATTTATTTTTTTAGGTTTAGGTTTTAGGTTTTTATTTTAGGTTTATTTTCTAGTTCTATTTATTTTATTTTAGATTTAAGTTTATTTTTAGTTTATTTTATTTCATTAAGTTTAGGTTTAGGTTTTGTTTATTTTAGGATTAGGTTTAGGTTTTATTTATTTTTGTTTAGTTTATTTTAGTTTAGTTTTATGTTTATTTTATTTTGTTTAATTTATTTTTATTTTATGTTTAGGTTTTTTTTTAATTTAGGGTTTAGGTTTTATTTTTTATTTATTTTTAGGTTTTATATTTAGGTTTAGGTTTTTATTTAGTTTTTTATTATATTAGAGTTTTAGTTTATTTTATTTCTATTTTATGCTTACTTTTTATTTTATTTAGTTTTTTATTCTTAGGTTGAGTTTATTTTTTAGTTTAGTTTAGGTTTTTATTTATTTTATTTTAGTTTATTTTTATTATTATATTTTATTTTATTTTTTGGGTTTAGGTTTATGTTTTAGTTTAGGTTTTCATTTTATTTTATTCTTGTATTATATTTAGGTTTAGGTGTTATTATGTATTTTATTTTTAGGTTTTATTTAGTTTAGGTTTAGGTTTTTAGGTTTTTAGGGTTTAGGGTTTAGGGTTCTTATTTTTGGTTTAAGGTTTAGGGTTTAGTGTTTAGGCTTTAGGGTTTAAGGTTTTTATGGTTTAGGGTTTATGGTTTAGGGTTAGCTTAGGGTTTCAGTTTTTAGTTTAGGTTTAGTTTATTTTAGCTTTAGGTTTAGGTTTTATTTATTTTATTTTAGTTTACTTTAGTTTAGGTTTAGGTTCATTTTATTTTATTTATTTTATGTTAAATTTTTTTAGTTAGAGGTTTATGATTTATTTTTAATTTATTTTAGGTTTTATTTTTTAGGTTTAGGTTTCTATTTAGTTTTTATTTTACTTTATTTTAGGTTTATTTTATTTTTATTTTACATTTGTGTTTTGGTTTATTTAAGTTTTTTATTTTTAGGTTTATTTTAATTTTTAGTTTAGTTTAGGTTTTTATTTATTTTGTTTTGGTTTAGTATTTATTTATTTTATTTTATTATATTTTATTTTTAAGTTTAAGTAGAGGTTTAGGTTTAGGTTTTTATTTTATTTTATTTTTTTATATTATTTAGGGTTTAGGGTTTAGGGTTTAGGGTTTGGGGTTTAGTGTTTAGCATTTAGGGTTCTAGGGTTTAGGGTTTAGGGTTTAGGGTTTAGGATTTATGGTTTAGAGTTTAGGGCTTGGGGCTTAGGGTTTAGGTTTTATGGTTAGTTTTAGGGTCTCGGGTTTAGGGCTTTTTGGGGTTTGGGGTTTAGTGTTTAGGGTTTAGGGTTCACAGTTATACGTTTAGGGTTTAGGATTTAGTGTTTTGGGTTTTTTTTAAAAATTAAGTAAATCGATAGGTTTAGGTTTATATAGTTTATTTTTTATTTTTTTCGTTTATTTAATTTTTTATTTTTGTTTGGTTTAGTTTATTTATTTTATGTTTTGTTTAGGTTTTTTATTTTAGATTATATTTTTAAGTTTATGTTTGGGTTTAGATTTAGTTTTTAGTTGAGTTTTATTTTTATTTTATTTTTTAGGTTTAGGTTTTGTTTTTTATTTTAGGTTTAAGTTTAGGTTTTTATTTTAATTTTTTAAGTTTTGTATTAGGTTTTACTTTTAAGTTTATTTTTAGGTATAATTTTTCTTGGTTTAGGTTTAATTTTACTTTTTTGTTTATTTTATTTCATGCCGTTTAAGTTTAAATTTGGGTTTAGGTTTTATTTATTTTTGTTTAGTTTATTTTAGTTTAGGTTTAAGTTTATTTTATTTTATTTTTATTTTAAGTTTAGGTTTTTTTTAGTTTAGGGTTTAGGTTTTATTTGTTATTTAATTTTAAGTTTTATTGTTAGGTTTATTTTTTAGGGTTAAGAATTTATTTAGTATTTATTTGATTTTATTCTAAGTATAATTTATTTTTATTTTACCTTTAGTTTTTATTTTATTTAAGATTTTATTTTTTTTAGTTTAGTTTACATTTTTATTTATTTTATTTTAGTTTATTTTTTTTAGTTTATTTTATTTTATTTTAAGGTTTTGGCTTATGTTTTAGTTTAGGTTTTTATTTTTATTTCATTTAGGTTTAGGTTTTGTTATGTATTTTATTTCTAGGTTTTATTTAGTTTAGGTTTAGGTTTCTAGGTTTTTAGGGTTTAGGGTTTGGGGTTTAGGATTTAGGTTTTTAAGGTTTATGGTTTAGGGTTAGGGTTTAAGGTTTAGGGTTAAAGGTGTTGCATTTAGTCTTTAGGGTTTAAAGTTTATGGGTTTTTTTAATTGAGTAAACCAATAGGTTTAAGTTTATTTATTTTAGTTTATTTTATTTATTATTTTATTTATGTTTATTTTTTATTTAGTTTTATTTATTTATTTTAGGTTTATTTATTTTAGTTTAAGTTTTTTTATTTTAGTTTATTTTTTGGGTTTAGGTTTATTTTTTAATTGAGTTTTATTTTCATTTTATATTTTTGGTTTAGGTTTAGGTTTAGTTTTTTATTTTATTTTTTTAGGTTTAATTTTTAGGTTTTTATTTTAGGTTAATTTTTAAGTTTTATATTTTTGTTTAGGTTTAGGTTTATTTTTAATTTATTTTATTTTATTTAGTTTAAGGTTTAGGTTTTTTTTATTTTAGGTTTAGGCTTAGGTTTTATTTATTTTGGTTTAGTTATTTTTAGTTTAGGTTTAGGTTTCTTTTGATTTGTTTATTTTATTTTTATTTTAGGTTGAAGTTTTTTTTCATTTAGGGTTTAGGTTTTATTTTTTATTTATTTTAAAGTTTTATTTATAGCTCTACTTTTAGGTTTAGGTTTTTATTTAGTTTTTATTTTATTTTATTTTAGGTTTATTTTTTATATTTTACATTTAGATTTTATTTTATTTAGGTTTCTTATTCTTGGGTTTATCTTATTTTTTTAGTTTAGTTTTAGTTTTTACTTATTTTATTAGTTTATTTTATTTTATTTTTAGGTTTAGGTTTAAGTTTAAGTTTAGGTTTTTCTTTTATTTAGGTTTAAGTATTTTTATTTTTTTTTATTTTTAAGTTTTATTTAGTTTAGGTTTAGGTTTTTAGGTTTATAGGGTTTAGGGTTAAGGGTTTAGGATTTATAGTTTAGGGTTTAGGCTTTTAGGGTTTAGGTTTTTTGGGTTTAGGGTTTAGGGTTTGGGTTTAGGGTATAGGGTATAGGGTTTAGTGTTAAGGCTTTAGGGTTTAGGGTTTTTAAGGTTTAGGGTTAGCTAAGGGTTTAAGGTTAGTTTAGGGTATAGGGTTTATAGTTTAGGTTTTAGGCTTTAGGGTTTAGAGTTTTTAGTATTTAGGGTATATGGTTTAGGGTTAGTTTAGGGATTATGGTTTAGGCTAGTTTAGGGTTTAGGATTAGGGTTTAGGGTTTACGGTTAGTTTAAGGTTTAGGGTTTAGGATTTAGGGTTTAGGTTTTCAGGTTTTAGGGTTTAGGGTTTAGGGTTTAGAGTTTAGGGATTAGGGTTAGCTTTAGGGTTTAGGGTATACGATTATGGTTTTATTTTTTTTTATTTTTTTATTTTCTTATTTTTTAAAATTAAGTAAATTGGTAGGTTTATGTTTATTTAGTTTATTTTTCTATTTATTTCAGTTTATTTTATTTTTTATTTTGATTTATGTTTTTTATTTTAGTTTATTTTTTAGGTTTAGGTTTAAGTTTAGGTTTATTTTTTAGTTTAGTTTTATTTTTATTTTATTTTTTAGGTTTAGGTTTAGCTTTTATTTTATTTTTTTAGGTTTAGGTTTTAGGTTTTTATTTTAGGTTTATTTTTAGGTTTTAGTTTTTTATTTTATGTTTAGGTTAATTTTTAGTTTATTTTATTTTATTTAGTTTAGGGTTTTGGTTTAGTTTATTTTAGGTTTAGGCTCAGAATTTATTTATTTTAGTTTAATTTAGTTTAGTTTAGGTTTAGGTTTATTTTATTTTGTTTAGTTTAGGTTTTAGTATTTTTTTAGATTAGAGCTTATGTTTTATTCTTTATTTATCTTTAGGTTTTATTTTTGGTTTATTTTTTAGGTTTAGGTCTTTATTTAATTTTATTTTTATTTTACATTTGGGTTTTATTTTATTTATGCTTTTTTTAGGTTTATTTTATTTTTTTGTTTAGTTTAGGTTTTTATTTATTTTATTTTAGTTTAGTTTTTATTTTTTTATTTTTAGGTTCAGATTTTTGTTTAAAATTTTATTTTATTTTATTTTTTTATTTTATTAAGGTTTAGGTTTTATTTAGTTTAGGTTTAGGTTTTTATGATTTAGGGTTTCGGGTTTAGGCTTTGGGGTTTCGGGTTTGGAATTTTAGGGTTGTAGGGTTGAAGGGTTTAGGGTTTAGGATTTAGGGTTTATGGTGTTTGGTTTTAGGGTTTAGGGTTTAGGGTTCAAGGTTAGGGTTAGGGTTTTGGGTTTAGGATTTAGGGTTCAGGGTTTAGGGTTTAGAGTTTGGGGTTTAGTGTTTTATTTTAGTTTAGGGTTTAGGGTTTAAGGTTTAGCATTTTTGGGTTTAGGGTTTAGGGTTTAGGGTTTAGGACTTTATGGTTTAGGGCTTAAGGATTAGGGTTTATGTTTTAAAGTTAGTTCTAGGGTTTAGGGTTTAGGGTTAATGGTTGTACGTTTAGGGTTTAGGGTTTTGGATGTAAGATTTTGGGTTTAGTGTTCATTATTTTTTTTTAAATTAGGTAAACTAGTAGGTTTAGGTATATTTTGTTTAATTTTTGTTTTTTTAGTTTACTTTATTTTTATTTTTATTTAGTTTATTTTACCTATTTTAGGTTTATTTAATTTAGTTTAGGTTTATTATTTTAGTTTATTTTTTTTAGTTCAGGTTTAGGTTTAATTTTAGTTTTTAATTGAGTTTTATGCTTACTTTAATTTTTAAACTTATGTTTTATTTTTTATTTTTACATTTAGGTTTAGGTTTTTATTATATTTTCATAGGTTTAGGTTTTAGGTTTTTATTTTTTAGTTCTAGTTTAGGTTTATTTTTTATTTATTTTATTTTATTTAGGTTTTTTATTCTTATGTTTATTTTAATTTTTAATTTAGCTTACTTTTTATTTATTTTATTTTAGTTTATTTTTAATTTTAAATTTCATTATATTTTTAGGTTTAGGTTTAGGTTTTAATTTAGGTTTTTATTATATTTTATTATTTTATTTTATTTAGGTTGAGGTTTTAGGTTTTATTTAGTTAAGGTTTATTTTTTAGGTTTTCGGTGCTTAGGGTTTAGTGTTTACGGTTCAAGGTTTAGGATTTTTTAGTGTTTAGGGTTTAGGGATGTAGGTTTTGGGTTGCAGGTTTAGGGTTTATGGTTTAAGGTTTGATTTAGGGTTTAGGGTTTAGGATTTAATATTTAAGGTTAAGGGTTTAAGGTTTAGGGTTTTTTTTTTTAAAAAAAGTGATGTAAATCGGTAGGTTTAGGTTTATTTAGCTTATTATGTTTATTTTATATTTTTATTTAGGTTTATTTTTTATTTTTAGTTAGTTTTGTTTATTTATTTTATGTTTATTTATGTTAGTTTAGGTTTTTTGTTTTAGTTTATTTTTTAGGTTTATGTTTGAGTTTATGTTTATTTTTTCATTTAGTTTTATTTTTATTTTATTTTTTAGGTTAGGTTTTATTTTTTTAATTTTAGGTTTTGGTTTAGGTTTATATTTATTTTTTAAGTTTAGGTTTTAGGTTTTTATTTTAGGTTTATTTTTAGGTTTTTTTAGTTTAGGTTTAGGTTTATTTTTAATTTAATTTATTTCATTTATTTTTGGTTTAGGTTTATTTTATTTTTATTTTTTCGTTTTTTTTAGTTTAGGATTTAGGTTTTACTTTTTATTTATTTTTAGGTTTATTTTTTAGGTTTAGGTTTCTATTTAGTTTTTATTTTATTTTATTTTAAGTTTATTTTATTTTTATTTTATGTTTAGTTTTTATTTTATTTAGGTTTTAATTCTTAGGTTGATTTTATTTTTTAATTTAGTTTAGGTTTTTATTTATTTTATTTTAATAATTTTTATTAGTTTATTTTATTTTAGTTTTAGGTTTAGGTTTAGGTTTTTATTTTATTTTATTTTTTTATTTTATTAAGGGTTAGGTTTTGTTATATATTTTATGCTTAAGTTTTATTTAGTTTTTGTTTAGGTTTTTAGGTTTTATGGTTTAGGGTTTAGGGTTTAGTGTTTAGGCTTTAGGGTTTAGGATTTTTTTTAATTAAGTAAACTAGTTGGTTTAGGTTTATTTAGTTTATTTTTTTATTTATTTTAGTTTATTTTATTTTATATTTTGATTTATGTTTATTTTTTTATTTTATTTGGTTTTGTTTATTTATTTTAATTTTATTTATTTTAGTTTATGTATTTTATTTTAGTTTATTTTTTAGGTTTAGATTTATTTTTTAGTTCAGCTTTATTTTTGTTTTATATTTTTGGTTTAGGTTTTGTTTTTTATTTTTTTGGTTTAGATTTAGTTTTTTATTTTATTTTTTTTAGTTTAGGTTTTAGGTTTTTATTTTCAGTTTATCTTTAAGTTTTTTTTTAGTTTATTTTATTTTATTTAGTTTAGGGTTTAGGATTAGTTTATTTTAGGTTTAGGGTTAGGTTTTATTTATTTTAGTTTGGGTTTAGGTTTATTTTATTGTGTTTATTTTATTTTTATTTTAGGATTAGTTTTTTTTTTGTTTAGGGTTTAGGTTTTTTTGTTGGGTCATGTGGCTTATGTTTGGATTTTGAGTTGGTTTGATTTAGTTTTGTTGATTTAAATGTATATTTCATTTAAATTTGTGAAGATGATTGAAAATATGGTTGATTTGTGAGAAAATCAATTGAGTTTGACTTGATTTGGATTAAGATTTAGCTAAATCCATGAGATAGTCATATGGCTTGGAAGGGTTTTGATTTAATTTGATTTAGTTTGATTTAGTTTTGATCATTTGAATGTAGATTTGATTTATATTTAGGAAGATGATTGAAGATATAAATTGATTATGAGAAAATAAATTGATTTTGGACTGATTTGGATTATGATTTAGCAAAGTCTTGGGATAGGTCATATGGCCTAGGAAAGGTTTCAAGTTTGGATTTGATCATGGGCTTCAATCATTTGGTTTTGGAATTTGGGTTTGGATTTGGATTTTAATTTGATGTTTGAATTGAACTTGATGTTTGGTTTTAGAAGGTGAACATGGATTGGATTTAGGTTGTAAGGTAGGTGGATTATCCTAATCCCTAAGGCATAACCTAATCCTATGGTTAACCTTTCTAAGTCTTTAGGCTTATATTAAGTGTCTACCCAATTACTAGAAGTGTATTACAACTAGGGAAGTCTTAGTATCTAGAAGACTCCTAAGTTTCAGATGGGAATATTGAATACTCCAAAAAGTGGTCAGCAGGCTTTATAGTGTTTCCCTTTGAGATAGATGATTAGAAGACCTAAACCAAGTTTCATATTATAGACTCAGATACATCTTTCAACACTTTGCTAGGGAGACCATGGATACATGAGGACAACATAATTCCATCCTCTCTACATCATTGTATAAAGTTTGTGAGAGATTGGATCATCTACAGTGTCAAAGGAGATCTCAAGCCATTTATAGTTCACGAGGTCAGCATATATGATGATGCGGTTACTACCTCACTCAAAATCAACAAGTCTATTCTCTCGAACTTGTCCAAAGTATAAAAATTAAAGAAAAATAAAAAGAAAAGAAAAGAAAAGAAAGAGAAGAAAATAAATAAAGAGAAAATGAGAAAATAAAAGTGGAAATAGACTTGGAGGAGGAAGTGGAGCCTGACATTAGATTCCACCCATAGTTCATTACTCCATTCAAACATATGGGTAGGATGACTTGACATCCACCAGATAGAGGAAGAGGTCAGTTCAAAGGCAGTCCTAGGGTGGAAAACCTCCTTATTAGTCACCCAATGAAAGATATGTCCCAACTACCAAGAGTACACCTGCTATCCATGTAGACTTAGAATCTAGTTCATAGAATGAGTCTTATATGGTTAGCACTAAACTCTTCTAGATTCCCAAGGTAACACTTGAGCGGATAGCAGAAGATCGGGCTCCAAAGCAAAGCATAAGGTCTCCAAGTCTAATCATGAGGCTAATTATCCACCCATTGAAAGTATAGCTTTAATCTTTGCATCCCAAAAGCTAAAGCACTACATGCTCCCTCGGAAGGGAATCTCTAGGATCAATCCACTATAGTATCTCATGACACAAGCTATCCAAGCTTGGAACGATGGTCCATGATCCTCCTGTAGTTTGACATCACCTTTGTACCCCTATGTGACGTGAAAGGACAAGCATTAGCAAATTTATTAGTAGCACATCTACATTCTACTGACTCTCTGCTTAGCGATGATCTCCTAGATGAACAAATTATGAACTACGGGGATACTAGCATTCATCGCTGGGAGATGTACTATAATGGTACGGCTTCCTCTCAAAGAGGAGAAGAACCACAATTTACTATTCTGGAAAAGACAGGGTTAGGAATAATTCTCTAAACTCACATTGTAATGAGATTCTCATATCATCTATCCTTCACCAACAGTTAAATATGAGGCTCGATTTAGTTATTCTAAACATCCAAAACATCAACATCTTTGAGGATTCTCATAGTTATCAAAAATTTTGGGTCCTATAAGGTTATAAAGCCCAAGCTCCACCACTACCATAAGTACAGTATGGAGTTTTTGGCCCAAATCCTAGAGGTTAACATTTATAAGATCCCTTGAGGAGAGAACATCATAGCGTATGCTTTAGCCAAGCTTGCCAAGGAATTGGCATGTTCAGAGGATGTGTCTATATCAATAAAAATCCAAAATAGATAAGTCTTATCTTTTATTAATACTGAACTTATAAAAAGTACTCTCTTGAAGGGGATGTTGCCATTCCCAAGAAGGATGAGGAGTTTAGGCAACCATTCATGGATTACCTAAATAAAGGCAAACTACCTAGAAGTGCCCATCAGTTAAGCAAGAGTACTTTTATGCTTATGGATTGTCTTTGGTGGATGTTTGATCATATGTGGTTACATTTGGTTACATTATTTAGACAAGAACAAAGCCCGTAAGATTGTGACTAAGGTACACTAAGGATTATGTGGAGCCAACCAATCCAATCTGAAGATGAAAGCCAAGATCAAGAGACTAGGATACTTCCATCGATGATCAAAGATTGCATGGATAGTAGATGCCACCAATGTCAATACATGGTGTGATCTACACCAACCACCCAACATTATTCATCCTACATTAGCTTCATGGCCATTTAGTGTTGAGGTGACATAGTGGGTCCAATTGATCCTCTTTCTTCCAAGGGTCATCGGTTATCTTAGGTCACATTACTTTTCCAAATTGGTGAAGGTGATTCTTCTTAGAGAGGTCACATCTCAACATTTGCTCCAGTTTTCTAGAAACCATATCATATATAGGTTTAGAGTGCTTCAACAAATTATATTTGATAATGGTATTGCATTCAAGAGCATCGAGATCAACAACTTTGCTAAGAGACATAGAATAGATTGAAAATAATCTACCATGGACTACCCAAGGGCAAGGGCTTAGCATAAGCATTCAACAAAACTCTCATTCAAATACTGAAGAAGACACTCGATAATAGCAAGCAATAGTGGCATGAACAGTTAGTTGAAGGTTTATGGGCCTACCACACCACATATATAACTCCAACTCAATCTACACCTTTCTCTTTAGTGTATGGGTCTGAAACCGTTCTACCATTAGAAGTCCAACTCCCATCACTAAGGATAGCTATGGGTAGCAAGACCACAATAGAGCAGAACACTAAGTTGCGGTTAGAAGAGCTTGAAGGTTTAGAGGAGAGATGCCTGCAAGCATGCCAAAACCTCAAATTATGCAAAGCTAAAATGATTCAAGCTCACAACAAGTTGGTCTTTCCTGGTGCTTTTCAAGTAAGAGAGGTTATTATAGTTCTAAATAGACCGATTGTTGTCCATCATAAGATGGGAGGCATGTTTAAACCCACTTGGGAAGGCCCTTTTTCCATAGAGAAGTCCTACCAAGGTGGATCTTATCAGCTTATTAATCATAAGGGAGAGATCCAAATGCTTCCAATCAACGGGCTCTACTTAAAAAAATATTATAAATCTTGTTTAAAAATAATTATCATCATTGAAAATTCCATTTTGAAATCAATCTCTTCTATGTTGAAAGTATTCTTATTTCAAAATCTGCTTCGATGTGTTTAGGGTAAGTGTAAGGAACCCGAGTGGCATTCTATCCTTCGTCGACACAACACAAACACAAACTACACACAAACATATAAAATAAAGTCAAATCTTTTATCTTGGGCACCTCTGAGTTGAGATATTTTAGTGACACTCACTATTGCTCTAGGTCGGTTTATGCTACCGCTAGTGTGTCACCCTGTCTTCTTGCTTTGGAAGATGTAAGGCTACTATGCTTTCCTTCTTTACTTGGCCACTACACACCAATGAGTGCCTTATTAGTTTTGTAGGTCTTACTGTGTGGCCGATAAGCTACCTCATGATGGATTCATTTAAGAGGATGTGAGTTTGCTATGCTTTCTTCTTGGATTAGCCTTCGTTCACTGACTCAGTCGAGTATATTTTAGGTTTAAGATAAGTCCCCTAATGGCTCCTTCCCTCTTAACCAGTTCAAGTTTGGGTCTAGTCCTTCCTTGGGGATCCTCGCTTAGTAGTCGCTCTAGGTTAGATAGCATCTGTCTCGCCGACGACTGACTATCCCAATGATTAGTTCCACTTGGAAAGTTGTATGCCTACACGCTTTCTTTCCAGATTGATCGTTGCAAAAAAATTGGGCACCTTAAAGGTACATTAATTTTGGATGCAATATTCCATTCTTTTTGTTAAATGACACACCATAGCACACCCCCAATGATGTTCCCTAAAGCTTACCTTAAAGGTAAAATTCCATCATCTCAACCTATAAATTAGTATTTTTATGAATTGTACCAGTACAAACTCTACTACATCATATTATAACAAACTAAAATATGTTAAACAACAAGTAGTAATACACAATAGTATACCATAATGCATGATGCTACACTAGGTTATGGCATCCTATATTATAATACATTATAACATATTATATTATATTATATTATATTACATATCACATGACAAAGGATTACTTTAGATAAAAAAACTTGTCTAAATAATGAAAAACTATATATTTTAGTCATATCACTTACATATTTTAAATTGAAATAATATATTAAGATGCCATGCTCCACCTATTATGAATTTGGCCAAATTCCACCATTTTAAAGTCTAAATCAACATTTTCATAAATAATGCTAGTGTAGGCTCGACTGCATAATTACAAAATATTAAAAGAACTTAAAATGCCCAAAATAATATATTATGATATATGATGCTATACTATGCTACAACATATAATATTTATTTAGAACAAAAAATGTTACATTTTATACTATAAGTGCCATAACACACCTTTGGTACTACAACCTAATTCCCACTTCAAATTTAACAAATTTCATCATCTGAATTTTTAAATCAATAGTTTTATGATTTATATTAATATAGACTATAGGACGCAATACCATAATATACTAAAATATTTCAAAACATCTGATAACATTCAAAAACACATCACTACGTGCTCAAATATATGATGCTACATTATACTATAATACATGGTATTATAATATGATTTAGGGTTAGGGTTTAGATTCAAATCTCATAAGGAAATTCTCTTGAAGACAATTTCTTTAGCTACCATAACTATGTTAGGATTAGGTCATTCTTTAGATCTACTCCTAATGACATCTATATTCAAGGTTTAGGGTTTAGGGTTGGGTTTTATGGCTTAGGGTTTAGGGTTAGTTTAGGATTTAGGGTTTAAGGTTTAGGGTTTAGGGTTTATAGTTTAGGGTTTAGGGTTATAGGTTTTAGGGTTTTGGGTTTATGGTTTTAGGGTTTATGGTCTAGGGTTTAGGGTTTAGGGTTTTAAGGTTTAGGATTTAGGGTGTAGGGTTTATGGTTTAGAGTTTAGGGTCTAGGGTTTAGGGTTTAATGTTTCAGGTTTAGGGTTTTTAGGATTTAGGGTTTAGGGTTTTGGGTTTTAGTTTTAGGTTTAGGGTTTACATTTTAGTTTTGGGTTTTGGGTTTAAGATTTTTTTAATATAGAACAAATTCAGATTCAACATTTCTTCTTTTGATTTCATCAACCAAGTAGCACCCCAAGTTTTCTAAAACACAAGTGACGATGTAGATAAAAAATGAGCACCCATAGAGCAAATCAAAAACCCTAGATAAATAGAACCATCTCTATTGTAAAGACATAGTTCCATAAGCAGCAGATCATATCGATTGTTCTTCATTTTCCCCAGCTCCCATCAGAACCACCCTCACCTCTCAAGTAGTGGATCCGCCATCATATCACTGATCTCTCTCTCCGCCACCACCACAACTGTAACCACTGACGCTCCTCCTGCCTCCATAAACACCGCTATATCGACTATCACCTCCATATCCACTAGCACCATCATATCCCCCACCACCACTATAATAACCACAGCCTCTGCCATTGCCTCCACCGCAAGATCTAGACTGAGCCTAGTTCATGAAGATGTTCCTGCCATCAAGGTTCTTCCCATTCTGAGGGTTTAGGGTTTAGGGTTAGTTTAGGGTTTAGGGTTTAGCAATTAGAGTTTGGAGTCTAGGGTTTAGGGTTGCAGGTTTTAGAATTTAGGGTTTAGGGTTTAGGGATTAGGGTTTAGGGTTTTAGGGTTTAGGGTTTAGGGTTTAGTGTTTAGGGTTTTAGGGGTTTAGGGTTTAGGGAATAGGTCTATAGGTTTAGGGTTGTAGGTTTAGGGTTTAGGGTTTAGGGTTTAAGGTTTTGGATTTAGGTTTCAGAGTATTTTTTAAATTAAGTAAATTTGTAGGTTTAGGTTTATTTAGTTTATTTTTTATTTATTTGAGTTTATTTTATTTTTTATTTTTATTTAGTTTTTTATTTTATTTAGTTTAGTTTATTTATTTAGGTTTGTTTATTTTAGTTTAAGTTTCTTATTTTAGTTTATTTTTTAGGTTAAGGATTTTTTTAGTTGAGTTTTACTTTTATTTTATTTTGAATGTTTAGGTTTAGGTTTAGGTTTTTATTTTATTTTGAAGGTTTAGGTTTTAGGTTATTATTTTAGGTTTATTTTTAGGTTTAATTTTTTAGTTTAGGTTTAGGTTTATTTTTAGTTTATTTTATTTTATTTAGTTTAGGTTTGTGTTTAGGCTTAGTTTATTTTAGGTTTAGGTTTTATTTATTTTAGTTTAGTTTATTTTAGTTTAGGTTTTGAATTATTTTATTTTTATTTTAGGTTTAGTTTTTTTTAGATTAGGGTTTAGGTTTTTTTTTTTAATTTTTAGGTTTACTTTTTATGTTTAGGTTTTCATTTAGTTTTTATTTTATTTTATTTTTATTTTACATTTAGTTTTTATTTTATCAAGGTTTTTTATTCTTTGGTTTATTTTATTTTTTAGTTTAATTTAGGTTACTCTTTATTTTATTTTAGTTTATTTTTATTTTTTATTTTATTTTATTTTTTTGGTTTAGGTTTTTATTTTAATTTACTTATTTTATTTTATTTATGTTTAGGTTTCTTTACTTATTTTATTATAAAGTTTTATTTAGTTTAGGGTTTAAGGTTTATAGTTTTAGGGTTTAGGGTTTAGGGTTTTTGGTTTAGGGTTAGGGTTTAGGGTTTAGGGTTAGGGTTTTGGGTTTAGGGTTTAGGGTTTAGTGTTTAGGCTTTAGGGTTTAGGGTTTTCAGGGTTAAGGGTTAAGGTTTTAGGGTTTTAGGGTTTACGATTTAGAGTCTAGCATTAGTGTTAGGGTTTAGTGTTTAGGGTTTAGGGTTAGTTTAGGGTGTAAGTTTTATGGTTTAAGGTTTAGAGTTTTTTAGGGTTTAGGGTTTAAGGTTGTAGGTTTAGTGTTTAGGGTTTAAGGTTTAGGATTTATGGTTAGTTTTTGGGTTTGGGCTTAATTTTTTTTGGAAAAAATTAAGTAAATAAATAGTGTTAGGTTTATTTAGTTTATTTTTATTTATTTTAGTTTATTTTATTTTTATTTTTATTTAGGTTTTATTTTTATTTTTATTTAGTTTGGTTTATTTATTTTAGTTTAGGGTTTTTATTTTAGTTTATTTTTTAGGTTTAGGTTTAGGTTTAAGTTTATATTTTAGTTTAGTTTTATTTTTATTTTATTTTTTAGGTTTAGGTTTTATTTTTTATTTTTAGGTATAGGTATAGGTTTTTATTTTATTTTTTTTAGGTTTAGGTTTTAGGTTTTTATTTTAGGATTATTTTTAGGTTTAATTTTTTTAGTTTAATTTTAGGTTTAGTTTTAGTTTATTTTATTTTAATTAAGGTTTTGGTTTAGGTTTCAATTTAGTTTATTTTTGGTTTAGGTTTAGGTTTCATTTATTTTAGTTTCATTTATTTTAGTTTGAGTTTTGGTTTATTTTATTTTTTACTATATGTTTAGGTCTTTTTTTAAGGGTTTAAGTTTTTTTATTTATTTTTACATTTTATTTTTAGGTTTAGTTTTTAGGTTTAGGTTTTTATTTAGTTTTTATTTTATTTAATTTTAGGTTTATTTTCTTTTTATTTTAGGTTTAGTTTTTATTTTATTTATGTTTTTTATTTTTTAGTTTAGTTTAGGTTTTTATTTATTTTATTTTAGTTTAGATTTTATTTTTTATTTTTTATTTTTTTATTTTATTTTGGTTTATTTTTTTTATGTATTTTAATTTTAGGTTTTATTTAGTTTAGTTTTAAGTTTTTAGTTTTTAAATGTTTAGGGTTTTGTGTTAAATGAGGGTTTTTGGTTTTGGGTTTAGGGTTTGGTGTTTAGTGTTTAGTGTTTAAGGTTTAAGGTTAGGCTTTAGGATTTAGGCTTAGGTTTTAGGGTTTAGGGGTTATGGTTTAGGGTTGTAGAGTTTTGGGTTTAGGGTTTAGGGTTTAGGTTTTAGGCTCAGGGTTCAGGTTTTAGTGTAGAGTTTATGGTTTTTGGTCTTTTTTTTTAAATAGAGAACAAATATAAATTGAACATTTCTTCTTTTCGATTTCATCAACTAAGTAATACACCAAGTTCTCTGAGAAATAAGTGAAGACATAGATAAAAATGAACACCTATAGAACAAATCAAAAGCCCTAGAAATCTTGAACTTTCTCTACTATAAAGACCCAGTTCCATAAGCGGTATTGCCATTCTTTAATTTCTCCTTTATCATAACCACCCCTCTCGATTAGTGGGATCGACCATCATATCCCGATTCTCCCTCCCCACCACATTTAACCTCAGTACTCTCCACATTACATTTCACCCACCATATCCACCAGCACCTCCTGATCCCTCACAACCACTACGATAACCACCACCTCTGCCATCACCTCCACCGCCAAATCTAGACTGATCCTGGTTGACAGTGATGTTCTTGCCGTCAAGGTTATGCACATTCTTACGATTTAGGTTTAACAAGTTTTAGGGTTAAGGTTTAATTTTTAATTTATTTAGTTACTTTTGGTTTAGATTTAGGGTTTAGGGTTTAGGGTATAGGGTTAGGGGTTTAGGTTTAGGGTTGAGGTATAATGTTTTGGGGTGTAGGGTTTAGGGTTTAGGGTTTAGGGTTTTAGGTTTATGCTTTTAGGGTTTAGGGTCTAGGATTAGGGTTTTGGGTTTAGTCTTTAGGGTATACTATTTAGGATTTAGGATTTAGGGTTTAGGATTTAGGGTTTAGGGTTGTAGGTTTAGGGTTGTAGGTTTAGGGTTTAGGGTTTAGGGTTAGTTATTAGGTTTGGGGTTTAGGGTTTAGGGTTTAGGGTTCATGATTTAGGATTTAGGGTTTCTTTTTTAAATAAAGTAAACTGGTAGGTTTAGGTTTATTTAGTTTTATTTAATTATTTTAGTTTATTTTATTTTTTATTTTTATTTAAGTTTATTTTTTATTTTTATTTATTTTAGTTTATTTACTTTAGGTTTATTTATTTTAGTTTTGGTTTCTTATTTTAGTTTATTTTTAGGTTTAGGTTTATTTTTTAGTTTAGTTTTATTTTATTTATTTTTTTTTTGGTTTAGTTTATTTTTTTTATTTTATTTTTATAGGTTTAGGTTTTACATTTTTACTTTAGGTTTATTTTTAGGTTTTATTTTTTTAGTTTAGGTCTATTTTAGTTTATTTTATTTAGTTTAGGTTTAGGTTTAGGTTCATTAGTTTAGTTTAGTTTATTTTATTTTATTTTAGTTTAGGTTTTTATTAGTTTAGGGTTTAGGTTTTTATTTTTGTTTGTTTTTATTTAGTCCTTATTTTATTTCATTTTATGTTAATTTTATTTTAGTTTTAAGTTTAGTTTTTATTTTATTTAGGTTTTTTATTTTTAGGTTTTTTTTTTATTTTTTAGGTTAGTTTAAGTTTTTATTTATTTTATGTTATTTAGATTTGACTTTTTATTTTATTTTATTTTTAGGTTTAGGTTTAGGTTTAGGTCTTAGGTTTAGGTTTTAGTTCATGTTTTTATTTTATTTTATTTTTTTTATTTTATCTAGGTTTATGTTTTTTATTTATTTTTATTTTAGGTTTTATTTAGTTTAGGTTTATATTTTTATGTTTTTAGGGTTTAGGGTTTAGGGGTAAAGGTTTAGGGTTTAGGGTTTAGAGTTTGGGGTTTAGTATTTAGAGTTTAGGGTTATAGATTTTATAGTTTTGGGGGTTTAGGGTTTAGGGTTTTAGGGTTTTAGGGTTTACTATTTAGGGTTGTAGGTTTAGGGTTTAGGGTTTTTTTTAATTTTTTTTTAAAATTAAGTATACTAGTAAGTTTAGGTTTATTTATTTTATTTAGTTAATTTTTTACTTTAGTTTATTTTTTTATTTTATCTTGGTTTATTTTTATTTTTATTTGTATTTTAGTTTATTTTTTAGGTTTAGGTTTACTGTTTAATTTAGTTTTATTTTTATTTTATTTTTTAGGTTTAGGCTTTATTTTATTTTTTTTAGGTTTAGGTTTAGGTTTTTATTTTATATTTTTTTAGGTTTAGGTTTTAGGTTTTTATTTTAGGTTTATTTTTAGGTATTATTTATTAGTTTAGGTTTGGGTGTATTTTTAGTTTATTATATATATTTTTTTAGTTTAAGTTTAGGTTTAGGTTTAGATTTAGTTTATTTTAGGTTTTATTTATTTTAGTTTAATTTATCTTAGTTTAGGTTTAGATTTATTTTATTTTTATTTTAGGTTTAGGTTTTTTTTTAATTTAGGGTATAGGTTTTATTATTTATTTATTTTTAAGTTTTATTTTAAAGTTTAAATTATTATTTACTTTTTATTTTATTTTTATTTATGTTATTTTTATTTTTATTTTAGGAATAGTTTTTATTTAATTTAGGTTTTTATTTTTTTCTTTATTTGTGTTTAGGTTTATTTTAATTTAGTTTTATTTTATTTTATTTTCTTTTTTTTTTTGTGCCTATGTTTTAGTTTATGTTTTATTTTATTTCATTTTTTTTATGTTGTTTTTTAGCTTTTCATTTATTTTATTTTTAGGGTTAGTTTTGGTTTTTTAAGGTTTAGGGTTTTTTTTGGTTTAGATTAGGGTTTTAGGGTTATTTTAGGGTTTTAGAGTTTATGGTTTAGTGTTTAGGCTTTAGGGTTTAGGGCTTAGTGGTTTAGGTTTAGCTTTGGTGGTTTAGGGTGAGTTTAGGCTTCTAAGTTTGTCTGTATTTATGGTTTATAGTTTGATTTGTGTGGTTTAGGGTCCTGGACTAGGGTTTAAAGTTTAGGTTTATAGTAGGTTTATTTTAGGTTTAGGTTTATAGGTTTAGGGTTTATATTTGGTTGGCTTAGCATTTTTAAGTTTTAGGGTTTAGGATTTGGGGTTTAGAATTTAGGGTTTAAGGTTTAGGGTTTTTTTTTTTAAATTAAGTAAATAGGTAGGTCTAGGTTTTCCTTAGTTTATTTAATTTACATTAGTTTATTCTAGTTTGTTTTAGGTTTATTTATTATTTTTATTTAGTTCATTTTATTTATTTTAATTTAATTTTTTTAATTTATTTTTTAAATTTAGGTTTATCTTTATTTTTTGATTTAGTTTTATTTGTATTTTATTTTTTAGGTTCAGGCTTTATTTTTTATTTCTAGGTTTAGGTTTAGGTTTTTATTTTATTTTCTTAGGTTTAGGTTTTAGGCTTTTACTTTAGGTTTATTTTTAGGTTTTATTTTTAGTTTAGGTTTAGGTTTATTTTTAGTTTATTTTATTTTATTTAGTTTAGGGTTTATGTTTTGTTTATTTTAGGCTTAGGTTAGGTTTTATTTATTTTAATTTAGATTATTTTAGATTTAGGTTTTTTTAGTTTAAGGTTTTCGATTTATTTTTTATTTATTTTTAAGTATCATTTTTAGGATTATTTTTTTAGGTTTATTTTTTTATTTAGTTTTATTTTATTTATTTTTTTATTTTATTTTTTCATTTAGTTTTATTTTATTTTTTTAATTTAGGATTATTTTATTTTTAGCAGCTTAGGTTTTTATATTTTTATTTTAGTTTTTATTTTATTTTAGGTTTAGGTTTAGGTTTTATTTATATTATTTTTATTTTATTTAGGTTTAGTTTATTTATATTATTTATTTTATTTGTTTTATATGTTTTTAGGTTTTTGGAGGATTAGAGGTCTTTAAGGTTTGGGTCAGGTTAGGTGGGTTTAGGTAGGGTTTAGGTAGTAGGGTTTTTAGGGTTTAGGTGGAGTGGTAGTGTTTAGGAGTTTAGTTTAGGGAGTTTTAAATTGTTACTAGAAAGTTTATTTTAGTTTATTTGGGTTTAGTAGTTATTTATAGTGGTAGTGGTAGTGTAGAAGTTTTTAGGTTTGGTTTTAGGTTTAGGGTTGGTTCTAGTTTAGAGTTTAGGGTTTTTTTTTTTAACAAAGAACAAATTCAAATTCAACATTTCTTCTTTTTGATTTCATCAACCAGATAACACACCAAGTTTTCTAAGACATAAGCGACGGCATAGATAAAAATTGAGCATGCATAAAGCAAATCAAAAACCCTAGATAACTATAGATGTCTCTACTGTAAAGACCTAGTTCCATAAGCATCGGATCTACGTCTTCGCTTTCTCCGCCCCATCAACCACCGCCTCTCTCTCGATTAGGGATACCATTATATCCCGATCTCCCTCCGCTACCACCACATTGTAACCTTTGTCACTCCCACCTCCATAACCACCATGCTCCTCGACCAACACCTCCATATCTACCAGACCTCCGGATCCCCACCACCATGATAACCACCGCTTCTTAGCATCCACTGAATCTAGAACGGTTGACAAAGATTTTCCTACCATCAAAGTTCCATTCTGGGTATAGGTTTAGGTTTATTTTTTAGGGTTTAGGTTTATTTTAATTTATTTATTTATTTTAAGCTTAATTTTGGGTTTGGGTTTAGAGTTTGTGGTATTGTTTAGGTTTAGGGTTTAGGTTTAGCTCGTGGTTTAAGATTTTAGGGTTTATGCTTGGTTTAGGGTTTAGGGTTTAGGTTTAGGGTTTTTTTTAATTAAGTAAACCAAAGAGTTTAGGTTTATTTAGTTTACTTTATTATTATTTATTTTAATTAGATTTATTTTACATTTTTTTATTTTAGTTTATTTATTTTAGGTTTATTCATTTTAGTTTATGTTTTACTTTAGTTTATTTCTTGGTTTAGGTTTAGGTTTATGTTTATTTTTAGTTTAGTTTATTTTTATTTTATTTTTTAGGTTTAGGTTAAATTTTATTTTAAGTTTAGGTTTAGGTTTTTTTTTAAATTTTTTTTAGGTTTTAGGTTTTTATTTTAGGTTTATTTTAGGTTTTTTTTATTTATTGGATTAGGTTTAATTTTAGTTTATTTTATTTTATTTAGTTTAGAATTAGGTTTAGGTTTAGGCGTAGTTTATTTTAGGTTTAGGTTTAGGTTTTATTTATTTTAGTTTAGTTTATTTTAGTGTAGGTTATGGTTTATTTTACTTAAGCTTTAGGTTTAGTTTTTTTTAGTTTGGGGTTCACATTTCAGTTTAGAGTTCGGGGCTTTTAGTTTTTTTGTTAACAGAGAATAAATTCAGATTCAACATTTCTTCTTTTTGATTTCATCAACCAAGTAACACACCAAGTTTTCTAAGACATAAGCGACAACATAGATAAAAAATGAGCACGAATAGAGGAAATAAAACACCCTACATAACTAGAACTGTTTCTACTATAAAGACATAATTTCATAAGCAGCAGATCGGATCGGCCGTTCTTCAATTTCTCTAGTTCCCATTAGAACCCCCCAACCTCTCGAGTACCAGGATCGACCATCATATCCCCGAACTCTCCCTTCACCACCACCACAAATGTAACTTCCGTTGCTTCTCCCGACTCCATAACCACCACCGCTCCAACCACCACATCCATATCCACCAGCACCTCCAAATCCCCCACCCCCACTACGATAACCACCGCCTTCTCTTCCCTCCACCACTGATCTAAATTGAGCTTTGATGGTGATGTTTACAATCAGGTCGCCATTCTTAGGTTTAGGTTTATCTTAGGTTTATTAGGTTTTAGGGTTTAGGTTTTTTATTTATTTAGTTTTAAGTTTATGTTTAGGGTTAGGGTTTAGGGTTTGTTTATGGTTGGGTTTAGGGATTAGGTTTAAGGTTTTAGGATTATGCTTTTTAGGTTTTAGGGTTTATGGTTAGGGTTTAGTGATTAGGGTTTAGGTTTTAGGGTTTATGCTTTTAGGTTTTAGGGTTTATGGTTAGGGTTTATGGTTTAGGGTTTAGGGAAGCAATTATTGTTGAAATAGAATTAATATTTTGTCATAACTCATTCCCACTTAATCTTGGCAAAGTCTTAGAATTTTCAACACTATTTTTTTAAAATACATCCTTATTTCTGCTAAAAGGGATATCAATGGGTAAAAATATCTAATGATAATCAAATCATAAATTTTAAACTAATTTTTATAATAAATACCTTAGAAAATCCATGTATATAGGCCAACTTATCAGTAGTTCTCCACTATAAAAACATTTTATATGCAAGAAAGTTATTGATAGTTCACATAAGTGCTGCCTTCATCTAGAAGTTTTGCTCTGTAGCCATGTGATTTATGAGCACACCACTATCCAATAAGCTTTAAAACTCATCTATCAAAGGATATAATAAGAAATCAATTTTTTTTATTTAAGCTTGTATGGTCTAGCTATGATTACTGTGAAGAACATAAATGTTGTGGTCATATATCTATGAAAGTAGATTGTAAATTTAATTATACTGGCCAATATGAATAAGGTGACACAGATTGACTATACAACGTGAAATTATCAACACATAAGCCATATCTAATGTTGTGCGGCTCAACTATAAATTCAAGAAAAGTATGGTTGAAATGCTTTCACATTTCTTCGTTTAATAAATGACCCAAGAAATTTAATTCACTTACTCTCTCATGGTGTCATATCATATGCTTAACAGAATGCATAGATGCATATAGTTTTTAAAGGCATAGAATAAGTGGCAACTAAAACAATCACTTGGACGGAACATCCTTCCATTTTCATTATTTTGTACTTTGTGGATTGAATCTATATGCTCCACAAACTTTTCATTCAATGTCCTTGTTGACCTCACATTTAGTGAGGTTGACACTCATTACTCCTTAGCTGTAGGACTCGATCTAAATACTAATTTTTTTTTACTTAGAGTTAAGACACTTCTAGTGGCTTGGGTAACAATAACCCAATGTTTAGAAGATTTATAAGGCTCAACCTTAAGGCTTGACCCCAACTTAGACTATGCATAATGACCTTGAATTTAAATGAACCCATATATCAAACTCATAATTATATGTCACCCAAAGTTCCAAACTTATCTAAACCATACCCCATTGGTGTTCAATTTAAGTGACCAAGTTGACCCAATGTTCCCATTTGGGCATAAAAGGGCTAAACCCAAAATTAATTCAAAGCATTTGAAATGGAGCTTACCTAAACTCCTTAAAACACCATTCGAGCTTGATTAAAACCTCATTAGGATGCAATTTGGCAAATTTCTTACTAACCCAAATTGACCCAATTAAACCTTATAAAGCCAAAATTAAGTCCAATTTTATCGAAGCTAATTAATTCAACCACTTAGTTAATTATGAATGCATGCAATTTTAATGTAAAATGGAATTTTCATTCGCTAATCACATATACATGTACATGTACAAAGATATAGATAAGTAGGTGTCATTGTTAAATCGAGAAAGTGAGGTAATCAAATGACCTCCTTGGGCTAACTAAAGCCTCATATTCCCGAGATGTCCAGACTATATACTTATTTTTCTTGGACACACATGGATGTATGCAAAAATTAGGGAAATAAAACCATGCAAAGATTCTATATTTTTTTGATTGAATCATTTATATATATGAATTAAAACTTTATCCAAATTCTAATGTTGAAATACATAAGAATGAAATCAAATCGGTACATTCCATTGTTAAACCAGAAAAGTGAGGTAATCAAATGACCTCCTTGGGGCAAGCTAAAGCCTCATGTTCCCGGGATGTCCAAACTATATACCCATTACCATTCAATCTTATATAAATCACATGAATAGAGGAAAGAGAACTCAACATTCATACACTTAAGCTATAACCACATGCATTTCTTATGTATTTATAACTATCATCATAACACATATTATTATTCATTAATAAGCTTTTGAAAAATACATTTGGATTTAAAAGTGATAATAGTCACACATATATTAAATTAAATCAACACATGCAAGCTTACATAAAAGGAATCCATTTTATTTTACTTGATTTTAAAAGATGGATGCATGAATTCAAATGACATACCAAATTTAACATGATTGGAAAGAGGACAATCAAATATAAGCATGTGATTAATTCAACCAAACTAGTTCTTAAGGGCAATAAAATCAAATAAGATTATTTAAAGCAAACCAAAGTTTCTTTATTAATTAAGTTTCAGATTTGATTTAATTTAAAGAGTAGAAGAGAAATCTTCACTTGTTATTTTAAACCCATTCGCACATTAGTGATTTGATTTAATTTAAGGAAATGTAATTAAGTTGATTTTATGGGTTAATTAAGTTGAACTGTTAATTAGATGAATTAATTACCCTTACCTATGTCACCATGAAGTAATTAACTAAATTATTATGAGCCAACATGATATGCATGAAGAATAAAACTGTAATGATCGTAGGATATAAAAGGGGCCTAATGCAATTGGCTCATGATTAATAGTTAATTAGATTAAGGGACTTAATTAATTACTCATATGGTTTTTCCACACATGTGGACAAACTATAATTTCATTAAACTCCTTTAGGTTATTAAACACCTAAAGATCTACCCCATGATTTAATTAGTTAAGGCTGATGTGATTATGATTTTAATTTTATTAAGTGATTTAATTAATTAGTTAAATATTAATTAATTTCATTTTAAAAAAGGGTGAAATAAACTTAAGGAAAGGGGTCCCAACCCTATTCCTTAGTTCACTTACTATTGAACAATGATTAATAAACTTAATCAACCAAATTTGTTACTTTTATGGGATTAATTAATCATTAATTTACTTAAAAGAGTAGTTAAGGTTTAGTTAGTCCATTTTCCTAATTAAGTGATCAATAAATCCTAAGAAAATTATGGGAGGTAGAGGTCATCCCATTAAATTAAGTCACATAATTTGGTATTAATTGTTCAAGTAATTAAGGAGTAATTAAGCTAATTAATTTTATAATTAAACTTTAATTAATCCTTAATTACTATTCAAAATTAGTTAAGATAATTTTAATTAATTCTCCTCTAAAATACCATTAAAATAAATATTTTTTGCATTTTTTATTTATCTATGATTTTTAATGATTTTAATGATTTTAGAAGTTTCAGCCATTAAAATGATTAATTAAGCTAAATTAAAGCCTAATCGTTGGCTCCATGTGGTGCAATCGATGCAACATGCTTGCTACATGGCATGAGATTAGCTACTTAATACTTATCACTCAATGCCTAGTGGTAGCAAACATGCTTTCTCCTCAGTCACCAGTTCTAAGATCAGATGGCTATGATTAATGTCACACCTTAATAGGATTAAATTAGATCAATCTAGTAGATCTAATTACAATTGTCCATTCCAATTACACAAAATGGATGGTGTGTGATTTAACATCACGTAAGTGAGAGAGAATTGAGTTCATCCATCATTGCTCGCTTGATCTGAGCTTACCTGAGCTCGGATCAACTCCAAAAGGATTCCACACCTTCATAACATCGATCGGAGAGGATCCAACAGTCAAGATCACATGAGAAGCAAGTTTTCTTCAAAAAGCTCCAACCCATTTTTGCCTAAGGATTATTTTGGGAAGCATACCTCACCGAAGCTCAAGACTGGTGGCTCAAATAATTGAAGAAGCTTCATCTAGTGGAGATGAAGCCCTATTGAGTGGAAATTGGATCAATTCGATTCACTAAGGCCATGAACGATGATTTGAGTTGGCTTTGATTGAAGTCACACCTCCGATGCTCGAGATGCTTGGAAGATGATTTGTTCTTACTTCAAGAGGCCTAGGGAAGGTGCGTGCAAAGTTAATTATAGTTTGATGGACAAATGGGGAAGTTATGTTGGAAATGGGAGTGTCCTATTTCGAGATGGACGAGAATGGCATTTTCTGATCGAGGAATGAGCTTGGGAGCATAGGAAATGGCTCTAGTGTCGCCTTCTAGTAGGCTCTATGGATTAATTTTGTGTGTTTTGAGTGGACACGAGGGGTGTATACCCTCTTCATCTTGATGATGGGATGAGTTTAGCTTCTAATGGCCAACCCACCATCTCGTGGAGTCATGGTGGAGGAGGTGAGTTGGCTCATCTTGGTTGGTTAAAAGGTGTGGAGGTGGTGCCAAGAGGAATCATGGGTTTTCTATGGGTTTTAAATGCTCCAATGGGGAGGGTGAGCTAATTTCACCTCCCATGAGTCATATGACCCAACCACCCCTTGGTGTTCGATAGTGTCTAGTGTGTGGACCATTGGAAGAGTACCAAGTGGCCAAGGAATGGAAATGAACACTTACTTGGGTGATTTGTCTCATGTGATGCCCTTCCCAAAGGTAGAATGATCATTTGGCTTTGGATTTGATTTGAAGAAATGAGCCAAAAGTGGGTTAGCCTAAATTTCAAGTCAATTGGAGTTGATTTGGTTAGTTTGGGTCAATTTTACTCATTTAGGTAAAATTATGTTAGGTCAAGTTGACCAATTGGTCAAATTAGGTCAAACCAAGGGTTGGGTTAAGTTCATATGATCATTTAGGATGTTTTGGTTCAATTGGTTTAGTTTAGTTTGGCTTAGATTTGATTTTGGCTCATTTGAATTCATTTTGGTCAAATGGATTAAGTTAACCAATTTGACCAAATTGGCCAAATTGGCTTGGGTTGGGTGTGGTTTGGTTTAGTTGACCAATTGAATATGATTTTAGGCTTTGGTTTCAATTAATTTGTATTTGGTTTTGATTTAGGCCAACTTGAATCTTGGTCAATTTGTAGTCAATTGGGTTCAATTGGGTCCAATCATGGCGGTCAAGTTCAACAACCAATTTAAAATGAACTTGAGCCATTGATTAGACCCAATTTAGTCTTTTGGGTCAATTTGGGTCAACATGGGTCAAGAGGACCAATTTGGTTTGACTCAATTGAAGTCAAGTCATAATCAAATAATAATTTTGATTTGGTATGAATCATCAAGGATTTGGCTTAGGTTGTAATTTGGCTAGTTTAGGTTAATATGGGATAAGGGGTTGACTTGGTCAAATGACCAAGTTGACTTAGTTTGACCAAATTTGTGATAATTGATCAACCTATGGTGGTCAACAATTATGATGGAAGTTTTGATGGGCTTGGTTCAATCCAATTTGGGTAGGATTAGAACTTGGCTAGGTCAAATTGGCCACTTTGGATGAAGTGGACCAATTTGGTTTAGTTGGCTTGATTTTGGGTTGTGTTTGATTTAGTTGAGTTTATATATGGATTTGGGATTGATATATAAATTCAATTGCACCGGGTTTAAATGGGTTTTGGTTCATTTGAACATTTCAAGTCAAAAGGGTTAAGTTGGGTTTGACTTGGGTTGATTTTGGTTTGGCTTGATGATTGTAGATTTCATTTATATTTATGAATATGATTGAAGGTATGATTAATTCATGTAAAAATAAATTGAATTTGGGTTTTGGAATGAAGGAATTTGGTTAAGTCCAAAGAGTTGGGTAATCTGGCTAGGTTTGGATTTTGATTTAGTTTGATTTAGTTTTGATGATTTCAATGTATATTTCATTTAAATTTATGAAGACGATGAAAAATATGATTGATTTATGTGAAAATAAATTGAGTTTGACTTGATATGGATTAAGATTTCTAAATCCATGGGATAGGTCATATGGCTTGGAAGGGTTTTAATTAAATTTGATTTAGTTTAACTTAGTTTTGATCATTTGAATGTAGATTTGATTTAAATTTAGAAGATGATTGAAGATATAAATTGATTATGAGAAAATCAATTGATTTTGGATTGATTTGGATTAAGATTTGGCTAAGTCCATGGGATAGGTCATATGGCTTAGAAGGGTTTCAAGTTTGGATTTGAACATGAGCTTTAATAATTTGGTTTTTGAATTTGGATTTAGATTTGTATTTGAATTTGATGTTTGAATTGAACTTGAGGTTTAGTTTGAGAAGGTGAACATGGATTGGATTTTGGTTGTAGGGGTAGGTGGATTATCTTAATCCCTAAGGCATAACCTAATCTGGTTAAACCTTCTAAGTCTAAAGGTTAAATTGTTAAGTGTCTTATGACTAGGAAGTCTTAGTGTCTTGAAGACTCCTAAGTCTAAGATGGGAAGATTGAATGCACTCCAAAAGTGAGGTCAATAGCTCCATGGTGTTGTCCTTGTAGATAGATGATTAGAAGACCAAAGCCAAGTTTCACATTATAATCTCAGATACATCTTTCAATGCTTTGCTTGGGAGACCATGGATACATGAGAACAACATAGTTCCTTCCTCTCTACAACAGTGTATGAAGTTTGTGAGAGGTGGGATCATCTTCTGTGTGAAAGGAGATCTCAAGCCATTTAAATTTTATGAGGTTGACATATATTAGGATATGGATTACTACTTCCCTCAAAATCAACAAGTCTATAATCGTGAACTTGGCCAAAGTTTAAAAATAAAAGAAAAGAAAAGAAAAGAAAGGAAAGAGAAAAGAAAGAAAGAAAAGAAAATGAAAAAAAAATAAAAGGGAGTTGAAATAAACTTGGAGGAGGAAGTGGAGCCTGACATTAGATTCCACCCACAATTTGTTACTCCATTTTAACATATAGGTACGATGACCTGACCTCCACCAGACAGAGGAAGAGGCCAGTTCAAAGTCCAGGGGTGGAAAACCTTCTACCACCCAATAGAAGATATGTCCCATCTATTTGGAGTACACCTACTATCTATATAGACTTAGAATCTAGTTCAAAGGTAGAGTCTTATATGGTTAGCACACTAGCCAGCTCTTCTCAGAAGTATATTCTCTTGGGGGTGACACTTGAGTCAGATAGTGAAGAAGATTGAGCTCCAAAGAAAAGCATAAGTGTATCCAAGTCTATATGTGAAACAGTTAGGCATCAGTTGGGAACCTTAGCTCTAACCCCAATTTCCTCTCAAAAAGGTGAGGGTTTGGTAGTTAAGGAAGCCCCTAAGTCATCCACAAGTGTGAAGACTCAGAGGTTCTTTCTAGGAGCATCATCCTCAAGTCAAGAAGTTGATGTAGAACTTGAGGATGATTCATATAAAGATTTAATAGAATTACCTTTTGATTGGTACTTGCCTTGTGTTCATAATTTAGCAAAGAAAGGGTTAATCCCACATACTTGGTCAAAACACAAGTCAGACTACTTTGAAAGAATATGGAAGAACAAATGCAAAAGCTCTTAATCAAGACTAGGACTAGGATTGATATGGTACATCAATGATGATTACTTCTTAGTGATCACCAATCATTTGAAATCTGATAGGTTCTTTTCAAATAATATTAACTCATATGAGAAGCTGTGCTTTGAAACTTTAGATGATCCAAATTATTTTGAGGTCAAAGATGCACCTCCAGAGTTCGAAGAAGAGATCAAGTCAACCATTGATGAGCTTAAGGAAATCAACTTAAGAGCTGAAGATGATCCACACCCGACATACATCAATTCTTTGTTGAATGAAATTGAAACCAATGACTTAGTTAGGCTATTGACTGAGTTTAAGGACTTCTTCACATGGAGTTATGAAGAGATGCCTGGATAAGCTCCTAACGTAGCAATCCATAAACTAGCAATAGAGCAAACTGCTAACCCTATCAAGCAAGCTCCTAGACGTATGCGATTAGACAAAAAAAATAAGTCATTTATGAAGTCAAGAAATTGATTGATGCTATCTTCATCCAAGATAAAAAAATACCCTACACAGTTGCTTGACATCATCCAGTTAGGAAAAGAGAATAAACATATGCATTGATTTTAGGATTTAAATAAGGCATGTCCAAAATGAATTTCCACTACCAATCCAGGCGATGGTGGACATTCTCATGCGATCTTCTCTTTCATGGATGGCTTATCTAGATATAACCAAATAAAGATGGCCCTAAAGTTGAAAGAAACATTACTTTTAGAACCTTGATCAGAATCTATTGCTATAAGTTCATGCCTTTCAACCATAAAAATGCTGGTGCTACATACCAGCGAGCTATGACTTGAATCTTTGATGAAGTTATTCATCATCAAGTTGAGTGCTATGTCAATGATCTCATGGCCAAAAGTAGAGAAAAGGAAGACCATCTCTTTGAATTGAGAGTAGTTTTCAAATAGTTAAGATAATTTAACCTCAAAATGAACCCACTAAAGTGTGCATTCGGAGCACCTTCAAGGAAATTCTTTGGGTTTGTTCTATGACACTAGGGAATCAAAATCAATCCGGAGAAGATCAAGTCGATATTATAAATTCCACCCCCTAAAAGTTTAACTAAACTCACATCATTCCAAAAGTGGTTGGTATATTTAAGACACTTTATATCCAACCTATTCGGAAGATGTCGGACATTCTCGATTCTTATCAAAAGGATGCCAAGTTCAAGTGGGATGAAAAGTGTGAACATGCCTTCAAAGACACCAAACATTACTTGAAGACACTCCTACCTCACTATCAGGAAGCGCTTACTTTACCTTTTGCATTAGATGACTCCTTGGTGCTTTGTCACCCTAACCAATGACAAAGGGAAGAAAAACACACTCTACTACCTCAACTATTATCTAATCCTTGTTGAGGCTATTTATCTACCCATTGAGAAGCATTGCATAGCTTTAACCTTTGCATCCCAAAAGCTACAGCACTACATGCTTCCTCATAAGGTGAACTTAATCTCTAGAATCAATCCATTATAGTATCTCATGACATGATCGATCTATCCGTGTTGTTCGGTGGTCCATGATCCTCTTACAGTTTGACATTACCTTCATACCCATCTGTGCGGTTAAAGGATAAGCGCTAGCAGATTTCTTAGTAACACACCCACTTCCTGCTAACTCTCCGCTTAGAATTGATCTCCCCAATGAACAAATCATGAACTTAGGGTATACTAGAAATCACCATTGGGAGATATACTTTGATGGTACAACTTCCTCTCAAAGAAGAAAAGAACCATAATCTAATATTCCAGGAAAGGCAGGGGTAGGAATAGTTCTCTTAACTCTGGGTTGTATGTGATGAGATTCTCATATCATTTGTCCAATTTTTGAACCAACAACAAAGATAAATTTGAGGCTCGGATTGCCGGTCTAGAGTTAGTCATTACTCTAAACATTCAGAACATCAAAATCTTTGAGGATTCTCAGCTAGTTATCAACCAAATTGCTGGGTCCTATAAGGTTATAAAGCCTAAGCTCCATCGCTACCACAAGTACACAATAGAGTTGTTGGCCCAAATCCTAGAGGTTACCATTTCTAAGATTCCTCGAGGAGAGAACATCATAGCATATGCTTTAGCTAGGTTTGCAAGGAGTTGGCATGTCCAGAGGATGTGTCCATATCAATAAAGGTCCAAAATAGATAAGTCTTATCCCTTATTGATCTTGAACTTATCAAAAGTACTCTCTTGAAGGGGAGGTTTCCATTCCCAAGAAGGATGAGGAGATTGGGTGGACCATTCATGGATTACCTAAATAAAGGCTACCTCAAGAGAAGTCCAAGCCCATCGATTAAGCAGAGCACTTTCCTATGCTCTTGTGGATGGTGTCTTATCTTGGAGACTTTTGATCATATGTGGTTGTTGTTTGACAGAAGCCCATAAGATCGTGACTGATGTACACTCAGGATTATTTGGAGCCGACCAATTTAGTCCAAAGATGAATGCCAAGATCAATAGAATAGGATACTACATGCCGTCGATGATCAAATATTGCATGGATACGGCTAGGCGATTCCACCATTGTCAAATACATGGTGTGATCCTACACTAACCACCCAATATTCTACATCCTACATTAGCATCATGGCCATTCGAGTGTTGGGGTACTAACATAGTGGGTCTGATTATTCTTCCTTCTTCCAAGGGTCATATGTTCATCTTATCTTCTACTGACTACTTTTCTAAATGGGTGAAGGAGATTCCGTTCAGAGAGGTCACAGCTCAGTATGTTCTTCAGTTTTATAGAAACCATATTGAATATAGGTTCAGAGTACCTCGACAAATTATATCTGATAATGGTACTATATTCTAGAGTACTGATATCAAAAACTTTGCCTAGAGACATAGCTTAGATTGTAGATATTCTACCATCAACTACCCAAGGAAAAATGGCTTAGCCGAATCCTTCAACAAAACTCTCATCCAAATATTAAAGAAGACATGACAATAATAAGCGATAGGGCTTGAGCAGTTAGTTGAAGCCTTGTGGGCCTACTGCTCCACATATAGAACTCCAACTCAGTCTATTTCTTTCTCCTTAGTATATGGGTTCGAAGTCATTCTACCATTAGAAGTTAAACTCCCATCACTAAGGCTAGCTATGGGTAGCAAGATCACAATATAGCAGAATGCCAAGTTGCAGTTAGAAGAGCTCGAAGGTTTGGAGGAGAGATGCCTACGGGCATGCCAAAACCTCAAGTTGTACAAATCTAAAATGATTCAAGCTCACAATAAGTTGGTCCGTCTTAGAGCTTTTCAAGTAAAAGAGCTTAGTTTAGTTCTAGGAAGATTATTGTCCATTGTAAGATGGGAGGAAAGTTTGAACCACTTAGGAAGGCCCTTTTTTCATAGAAAAGGCCTACCAAGGAGGATCTTATCAGCTTATTAATCATAAAGAGAGCGCCTAATGCATCCAATCAATGGGCTCTACTTAAATAAATATTATAAATCATTTTTGAAAATAATTATCATCAATGAAAATTCCATTTTGAATTCAATCTCTTAGATATTGAAAGTATTCTTGTTTATGAATCCACCATAATGTGTTTAGGGTAGTTGAAAAGAACCATAGCAGCATCCTATCATTCATCAACACAACACAAACACAAACTACACACAAACATATAAATAAAACACCTATATTTTTTACCTCGGGCTACTCTGAGTTGAGATAAGACCCCAGGTACTACTCTCGGAGGTCAGTGAGGTTGGCTACCACTAGTGTGTCAGTGGTCTTCTTCCTTTGGAGGATGTAAGTCTACTATGCTTTCCTTCCTTACTTGGCCACTAAACACCGACAAGTGCCTTGTTAGTTTGGTAGGCCTTACCACATGGCTGGTAAGCTACCTCATGTTGGCTTTGTTTAAGAAGATGTGAGTCTACTACAATTTCTTCTTGGATTAGCCTTCATACAATAACTAGGTCGAGTATATTGGAGGTTTAGGATAAGTCCCCTAGTGGCTCAGTCCCTCATGATTTCTTCAAGTTTGGGTCCAATCCTTCCTCGAGGCTCCCCGCTTAGTAGTCGCTCTAGGTCAAATAGCATCTATCCCACGGATGACAGACTATCCCGATGATTAGTTCCGCTTGGAAAGTTGTAAGCCTACATGCTTTCTTTTCGGATTAATTGTTGCACACTAATGACACCTTAGGTTGGTTGGTTTTCACTATACTGATGGATACACCACTAATTGATGGATAGAACTTAGGTTTGTTGGTTCGCAGATATACCACATACATGTAAGATGTAGTTATGCTTTCTCCTTGAGTTGGCCACTATACACCTATAGGCTTTCTTTTTCAAGGCTCAGGATAATGCCCCTAGCAACATCTCCCCTGTGGGCACTATATTTGGATCACATCCTTTGCGACCCTATTATGACATTACTTTAGTTACTATCAGATTGGACAATTCCTCTTTCCTAGTAACCACCCATGTGGTTGGAGAATCCATCCTGTGGATGTGCAGATTCTCCAAGTAAGATAGATCAGATAGGCCCGTCCTTCTGTGGTCCCCTGCACCAATAGGGTCCACACAAATATATAAATAAAATATATTCACTTGTGGATTAGGAGGACACCCTAGTGGTACCTTTTCCCAAGCGGTCATCCTATTAGGTGTCGAAACTCCCTATAGGAATGGTCGACTACTCTTGAGTTGATATAAGTCCTATTCTTTCATTAGTCACCCTAAGTTGGGTTTGATTTTTTATGCTGCCAATAGGTCACCCTAGTAGTTTTTCCTTGCTTTAAAAGATGTAAGTCTTCTATGCCTTCTTCTTAGCACAGCCATTGCACACCGAAAGGCAACCCTTTAGGTTTGCTAGCTTTACTCCATGGACAGTAGACTATCCCTTTGGATTTGTAAATCTGAGATATGACAAGTTTGATATAGCCCCTTCTTAGTGGTCCATCATCACAACATAGTCCATAAATTAAATCAAATTTTTGAGCTCACATCCCGATATGCCCTCAATTCAAAATCAAACTAAACCAAACAAACCATATCAAATCACATGAAATAAAGATAAAATTAATCTTTACTACTTTTGAGTTGACATAAGTCCCAATGACATTCACTCGGTGTCATGGTCTAGTGCATCTAGGTTGTAGATTAATAGTGCATCATAAGTCCCAAGTCACCCTAGCGGTTGTTCCTCACTTTGGAAAATGTAAGTTTGCTAGACTTTCTTCCTAGCATAGCCATTGCACACTGAAAGGTAACCCCTTAGGTTGGCTTGCTCTACCCCGTAGTTGGTAGACTATCCATTTGGATTTGTGAACCTGAGGTAGTCAAGGCTAATATAGCCCCTTCTCAGTGGGTCTATTGCACACTGACAAGGTCCATACATTAACTCAGATTAAATTAAACCCAATTTGATTTTCCCTAGTGGAGTTAAATCACACCCTTCTCCCCAATGGAGCACCAAATCATATATAAACCAGTCAAGCAAATAAATCAAATTCAAAACCAACATCCCTAGTGGAACCAAATTAAACTAACTCCCCCAGTAGAGTCTAAATCAAAGAATTCCACCCAAACTCTTATCCCGAGTGGATACATCCCCAAACAAATCTATGAAATCAAACTCAAATCCTAATCCCTAGCGGATAGCAACACCTTCCTTAGTGGAATGGTTCATATACCGATCCCAGAGGACTCGAGCCCATATCTCTAGCGATATGCCTCCACATCAATTAAAACCAAATTAAAGTTGATTGATCTTAATCCCCGATTATAGATTATTTATCTTCTTTCCTCAAATCATATAATCAAATTCAAACCTTATCCCCAAGATTTTCTTCTTCTATGCCCTCAACATAAACCCTCTCATGTCATGTATTAGTGATCCCGAGCTCCCTCCATGTCCTTGACATGGAATTCTCATCAAATATTATTTCTTCTCTTATGTACACCTTTAATACTTCAACCAAAAGCTAACAATGTATTTCTTCAAATTACATCATCTTAACATTGTAATCGACATTTTATGATTTGTGATGGTGCAAGCACAAACTAACTATACAATATCATGCTAAACATATTATAGTGTGAATAAACACACTATATTATATTATAATATATGATGTTATATTATAATTTGCTATAATATAATATATTATCTAACATTACACTTCATTAGAATCACTTAAAAGATAACAACAAATTTTTTTTAATATATGAATAATGTTCATTTTGGATGTAATATTGTTATTTTTCTATTAGAAATGACACAAAATAGCATAATTTTGGTGTTCCTTCTTGGTGTGTGCCATGAATTTGGCCAAATTCTTCCATCTCAACCTTCAAATGTATTATAACAAAAGTAAAACATACTAAAATATACAATAATCTTTAGTAACACACCACCACATTCATATATATATATATATATATATATATATATATATATATATATATATATATATATATGAAGTTATATTGTTATGTACATTATATTTTAGTATGCTTTCATATAATATATTATCTTACATTACACCTTAAAATGAATCACTTTAAGCAAAAAAAAATTATAAAATTTGGTTGAAAAAGAACATTTATTTTGGATGCAAAATTCCATTCTTTTGATTAAATGGACCATAGCACACCCCAAATGATGTTCCTTAAATCTTACCTTAAATTTGGCCAAATCCATCATCTTAGCCTATATATCAATTTTTATGAATTATACTAGTACAAACTCTACATCATACTATAAGATACTAAAGTATGTTAAACAACAAGTAGTAATACACAAAAGTATGACTAAACCCTACCTACTAAAATCTAATCCTATAAATACTAAACAATAAAAAATACTACCTAAAATCCTAAACCTAAATTAAATAAACCTAAAATATTTTAAGACCTACTACAAAAATAAATTAAAATAATAAAAAAACCTAAACTAAACCTAAACTTTAAAATTAAACTAATAAATAAATATAAATACATACTAAACCTAAACCAAAATACTAAAATAAAACCTAAACTAATAAATACATAATAAATAAACTAAACTAAATAAATAAATAAAAAATAAAAATAAATAATCTAAAATTACTAAATACCTAAACTAATTCATTTTTTTTAAAAAAAACCTAAATCAAAAACCCAAAAACTAAACCCTAAATTATATAAACATACAACCCTAAACTAAAAACCCTAACCTAAACCCTAAGCCTAACCAAACTAAACTAAACCTAAAGTAACTAAATAAATTTAAAATAAACTAAACCTTAAAACTAATAAAAAGCCTAAACTTTAACCTAAGAATGGTAGGAGACCTTGATGGTAGGAACATCACCATCAACCAAGTTCGTCTAGATCTGGCGGTGGAGGCAAAGGTGGAGGCGGCGGTTATTGTAGTGGTGGTGGCAAATATGGAGGTGGGTTTGGGCAATGGTGCTTATGGAGGGGGGAGGAGGTTTAGGAGGTTTAGTTTTGGTGGTTTAGGGAGGATGGGGAGGGGATATGATGGTGGATTTTAGGCTAGGGTGGTTCTTAGGAATTAGAAAGGAAGAAGGTATCAATACTTTAGGGTGTCTTTTAGGTTTACATGGTTTAATTATCTATGGTTTTGATTTAGTTTTCAATTTTATCTATATAGAGGTTGTGTCTTAGAAAACTTGGTGTATTACTTGGTTGATGAAATGTTGAATCTGAATTTGTTCTTTATTACAAAAAGTAAAAGCCAAAAATCTTAAACCTAGCTCAAACCCTAAAATCCTAAACCATACTAAACCCCAAACCACAAACCCTAAACCAACCTCATAGTGTTGGGGATTTAGTCTTAGTGGATATGGAGATGGTAGTGGAGTGGTGGTCATGGAGGCACGATGAAGGTTACATGTGGTGGTGGTGGAGGTAGAGATCGAGATATGATGGTGGATCCCATTACTCTGGTTGAGGTGGTTTGTGAATTGGTGGCGAAGAAAGGGTCTTATGGGGTCTTTGAGGAGAAAATTTATTTATCTAGGGTTTTTTAGATTTGCTCTATCTTAATTTTTTGATCGATGTCGTTACTTGTGTTTTAAACTTGTGTTACTTGGTTCATGAAATCAGAAGAAATGTTGAATATGGGTTCTCTATTAAATAATAAAAAAACCCTAAACCTAAACCTAAAGCCTAAAACCTAAACCCTAAATCCCAAACCCTAAAACCTTAAACCCACAAAACCCTAAACCTAAACCCTAAACCTAAAACATAAACCCTAAATGTTAAAACCCTAAAAAACCTACTAAACACCTAAACCTAAACCAAAGAAACCCACAACCACCCACTAAACTAAACCTAAAATATAAATAACCTTAAACTAAATCTTAAACCTTAAAACCCTAAACCAAGATCTAACCCTAACTAAAACTACCCACTACCATAACTATGACCCATCTACACTAAACCATACCCAACCCTAAACCCTAAACCTCTAAACCTAACTAACCACAAAAAAAAAAACCTAAACCTAAAAACTAAATCTACTAAATAAAAATAATAAAAACAAAATTACTAAACCTAAAATAAAATAAATAAACTAATAAAATTAAAATAAAGTAATAAACCTAATAAACCTAATAAAACCTAAATGAAAATAAAATAAATAATAAAAAAAATATTAAATAAAATAAAACCTAAACCTAAAAAATAAACCTAAAAAATAAATAAAAATAAAAAATAAAACCTAAATAGACTAAAAATCCTAAAATAAAATAAAATAAAAAAATAAAAAACTTAAACCTAAACTAAAAAACTAAAACTACACTAAAATTAATAAAATAAACAAAATCTAAAATAAACTAATAAACCTAAAAAATAAACTAAATAAAACCAAAAAAAATAAATAAAAAACCTAAACATAATAATATAAAAATAAAGTAAAATAAAAACATAAACTACAACCTAAACCTAAACCTAAACCCAAAAAAGAAAAGGAAATAAAACAAATATAAACTAAACTAAAATAAAATAAATAAAAACCTAAACTAAAGTAAATAAAAAAACCTAAATAAAATAAAAACTAAACCAAAAATAAAAATGAAAAAAAAAACAATACAAAATAAAATAAAAACAAAATGAAAACATAAACCTATAAAATAAAACCTAAAAATAAATAAAAATAAAATAAACATAAAAATAAAATAAAATAAATGAGTAAAATAAACATAAACCTAAACTCAAAATAAACTAAAATAAAGACTAAACTAAAATAAATAAACCTAAATTAAAATAAACTAAAATAAAATTAATAAAATAAAATAAATTAAAATAAATAAAATAATTAAATAAACTAAACTATGAGTTTAAATTTAAAAAATTAAAATAAAATACCAACCTCTGACCCTCAAAACCCTAAATAACTAAACTACTCTTGATAATAAATAACCTAAATCCTAAACCTAAACCTAAATCCAAATAAATAAATAAATATTAAACCACTGACACTGACTCCACAAATAAATCCTAAACTATTCTTTATAACCCTAAACCCTAACTGATCCTGAGCCCTGACCCTAGGCCACTGTACATACACTAAAAGGCCACTGAGCCACCAGGCCAAAATAAACCATAAACTGACACTAAAACTAATAAGCGTTAAAGAAACTTGACATAAAACAAGATAAAACCTAAAATAAATAAATAAAATGCAACCTAAATAAAATATGAAAATTAAATTAAATAAAACCTAAAACTGAACTACCTAAAATTAAATAAAAAAAAAATAAACTAAACTAAAATAATTAAATAAAACTTTTAAAAAACTACAATAAACTAAACCTAAAAAATAAACCTAAATAAAATATAAAACATAAGATAAAATAAAATAAACCTAAAATGAAACTAAATAAAACATAAACCTAAAAAAAATAAAAAAAATAAAACCATAAAATAAAAAAATAAAACCTAAAACCATAAACTAAAATAGAAAAACCTAAACATAAAATAAACAAAGAAAATAAAACTATACCTAAACTAAAATAAATTAAACATAAAATAAACCTAAATAATACTAAACTAAGCCCAAAATTAAATAAAAATAAACTAAAATAAAAACTTAAATTAAAAAGATAAAACTAAAAATAAACCTAAAATAAAACCAAAACCTAAACCAAAAAAATAAAATAAAAACCTAATACCTATAAAAATAAAAAAATAAATAACTAAAAAAAACTAAAATTAAAGATTAAGATTTAAACCTAAACCTAAAAAATAAACTGAAATAAAATGTGTCTAAAATAAATAAACCTAAAATAAAATAAACTAAATAAAATAAAAACTTAACCTAAATAAAAATAAAATATAAAATAAATGATAATAAATAAAAAATAAACTAAATAAACCTAAACCAATCAATTTTATTAATTAAAAAAAATCTCTAAACCTAAATAAAACTCACAAATCCTAAATCTAAAAAACCTAAAACCCAAACCATAACCTTAAATCCTAAATAAAATAAAATAAACCTAACTAAAAATAATTTAAAAAAAACCTAAAACTATCATAAAACCCTAAACTCCAAAACCCCACTGACCCTGACCCACTACCACAACCTAACCTCCTCCCACCCTCCCTAAACTAAACTAAACCTAAATGTTAACCCTCAAAAATAAATAAAATAAATAAATAAAAAATAAGATAAATCTAAAATATTACTAACTAAACTTAAAAAAACACTAAACTAAAATAAAAATACCTAAAACTATTAAAAATAAATAAAGACTTAACCTAAAATAAAAATAAATAAACCTAATATAAATTAAAAACTAAATAAAACTTAAACCTAAAAACCTAAAAATAATATATATAAAGCTAAACTTAAATAAATAATTTTCCTAAACTAAACTAAAATAAATAAAACCTACCCAAACCTAAAGTAAACTACTAAAGCTAAATCTAAACTAAAATATATAAAATAAACTAAATAAACCTAAACCTAAACTAAAATACCTAAAAACCTAAAGTAAAATCTAAAAATAAACCTAAAATAAAATAAACCTAAACTAAACTAATATAAAATAAAACCTCAAAAATAAAATAAAATAAAAATAAACAAAAAATAAAATGAGCTAAACTAAAATAAATAAAGCTAAATAAATAAAAAATAAACCTAAATAAAATACTAAAATAATAAAATGAACTACTAAACTAAATAAACCTAAACTGGTTTTGAATAAACCATAAACCTAAATCCCTAACTCTATAAACCTACACCACGGATCCTAAAACCTATTAAACCCTACACCCTAACCCCAACCCAGGCCCTAAAACTGAGCCATACAACTAACCCTAAATAATCCTACCCTACCCTGACCATAAAAGCTAAACCTAAAAATAAACCTAAAATAAATAGATAAAATCTACCAAAATAAAATATAAAATAAAGAAATAAAACCTAAACTAAAACTTGTACCTACTAAATAAAAAAAAAAAGCTAAAACAAAAAAAACAAAAACCTAAATTAAACTAAAAAATAAAGTACCTAAATAAAAATAAAATAAACCTAAAATAAAATAAAATTAAAACAAATTAAAAACCTAAATAAAAATAAAAATAAATATAAACCCAAATAAAAATAAAAAATAAAATAAACTAAAATAAATAAAAAATAAACTAAATAAACCTAAAATACTGGTTTATTTTAAAAACCTACACTAAACCTAACCCACAAACCCATACTAAACCCTAAACCTAAAATCCTAAATAAACCCTAACATCTCCCTAAACCCTACCCAACCCAAACCACAAACTAAAAATCTAAACCTAAATTAAATAAAACCCAAAAATAAATAAATAAAATCTAAAACCTAAATAAAATAAAATAAAATAAAATAACGTAAACTAAAAAACCTACCAAACCTATAAAAAAATAAAATATAAAATAGAAACTAGTAATAAAAATAATAAATCTAAACTAAACTAAAATAAAGACTTAAAATAAAAAAAACCTAAAATAAATAAAACTAAATATAAATTAAAATTAAATAATAAATAAAAAAAAACTAAATTAAAACCTAAACCTAAAAGATAAACCATAAAATAAAACCTAAAAAATAAATTAAAATTAAAATCAATCGACTAAAAAAAAACCTAAACCTAAAATAAACAAATAAAATAAAAAACTAACAAAAAAATAAACTAAACTAAAATAAATCAAATATAAACCTAAACCTAAAATAAATAACAAAACCTAAACCCAAACTAAATAAATTAAAATAAACTAAAATAAACATAAACTTAAACTAAAAAATAAAATCAAAATAAACCTAAAAAAAAACCTAAAAAAAATACCTAAAAATAAAATAAAACCTAAACTAAAATAATAAAAAAATAAACCTAAACCTAAAAAAAAATAAAAAATTAAACTAAACTAAAAATATATATATAAATCTAAAATATTAACTAAAATAAAACCTAAACTAAAATAAATAAACCTAAAATAATAAAATAAACTAAAATAAAATGAACTAAATAAAAATAAAAAATAAATCTAAATAAAAATTAATAATAAAAAGTACTAAAACAAATAAAATATAAACTAAATAAACCTAAACCTACCAATTTTTTTAATTTTAGAAAAAAAATAGTAAACTCTAAACCCTAAACCCTACATCCTAAACCCTAAACCCTAAACCTAACCTAAAGTAACTAAATAAATTAAAAAAATAATCCTAAACCGTAAAACCGAATAAACATAAACCTAAACCAAACCCTAAGAATGGGCATAAGCTTGACGGCAGGAACATCATCGTTAACCATGCTCAGTCCAGATTTGTCGGTGGAGGCAAAGGCAAAGGAGGCAGTTATCACAGTGATGGTGGGCGATCTGGGGGTGTTGGTGGATATGGAGGTGGTGGTCGGAGCAGTGGCGGTTATGGAGGCACGAGTATCGATGGAGGTTATAATCATGGTGGTGACGGAGGGGAGAGATCAGGGATATGATGGTGGATCTTGCTACTCGAGAGGATGGGGTGGTTTTGATGGGAACTAGAGAAACTGAAGAAGGGCCGATCCGATCTGCTGCTTATGAAACTTTGTCTTTATAGTAGAGATAATTCTAGTTATCTAGGGTTTTGATTTGCTCTATGCGTGCTCCTTTTTTTTATCAAATCTTGTGTCTTAGAAAATTCAGTGTGTTGGTTGGTGAAATCAAAAGAAGAAATGTTGGCGATTTGTTCTCTGTTAAAAAAATAAAACCTAAACCCTCAGCAAAACTTAAACCCCTAAACCCTAAAACCCTAACTCTAAATCCTAAAACCATCTTAAAACTAAAATAAACAAAACCCCAAACCCTAAACCATAAACCACAAAACTAACCTAACCTAAACCCCACACAAACCCACAAACCTAAACTAAACCATGACCCTAAATCTAAACACAAAACCCTAAAACTCAAAACCACAGGCTTAAACTAAACATTAAACCCCAAACCTTAAGCCCCCAGGCCAAATACCTCCTAAACCCTACCAACCCTGCTGACCTGGGCCACTAACCCTGACTGACCCTGACCCTCCAAACCACTGGACCTAAACTTAACAGGCTAAATAAGACCTAAAAATAAAGAATTAAACTATAAATTAAACTAAAATAAAATAAATAACCAATAACTTAAAAAGATAAAATAAACTAAATAAAACCTGTATAAACCTAAAATAAATAAAACTAAATCTAAACCCTAAACTAAAACCTAAACCTAATAAAATAAAATAAAATACAAAATAAACTAAGTTACACTAAAATAAAACACTAAAAAAATAATCTAAACCTAAAAAAAAAAATAAATAAAATAAAAACTTAAAACCTAAACTAAATAAACTTAAAAAAAATAAATAAATAAAATAAAATAAAATAAAGATAAAATAAAAATAACATAAACTACAACCTAAACCTAAACAATCCCAAATAAAGAAAATAAAAAAGAAAAACTAAACTAAAATATAATAAATAAAACCTAACCTAAACAAAAGAATAAAAACCTAAATAAAATTAAAACTAAAACTAAAATAAAAATGAAATAAACCTAAAATATAATAAAATAAAAACTAAATAAAAACCTAAACTTAAAGAATAAAACCAATAAATAAATAAAATTAAACTCTAAACTAAAAAACTTAAAACTAATAAAATAAATAAAAAAAAACTAAAATAAACTAAACTATAATTAAAACCTAAATAAAAAAGATTAATTAAAATAAATGAAAAATAAATGCAAAGCTAAACTAAGAAAATAAAATAAAACCTAAATAAATATAAAAATAAAAAAACCTATAAAATAAACTAAAATAAAACATAAACTAAAATAAAAACCCTAAATTAAATAAAAAAACTAAAATAAATAACTTATATGTATATGTATATATATGTATATATATATAATAATATATATATATATATGTATATAATATATATATAATGTATATATATATATAATATATATATATTACCTACTAAACTCAAACCAAACTAACCCCTACCATGAGACTAAACTACTAAACAGGCCGACCTAAACTTGCAACACTACCACTGACCTTTTAAAAAAAATATTGAAAAAAACTAAACTAATTAAAGTAAAATAAAAATAAAAGTAAACTAAAATAAAATAAATAAAACCTAAACTAAGCCAAAATGAAAATTAAACCTAAATAAAATAAAATTGAATCAAAATTAAAATAAAATTGTAAAATAAAATAAAATAAAATGAAATAAAAGTAAATAAAACCTAAACCTGAAATAAACCTAAAAAATAAATAAAAAATAAATCCTCAACCCTAAACTATAATAAAAATAAAATAAACTTAAACCTAAACAAAAATGATAAACCTAAAATAAAAACCTAAAACCTAAACCTAAAAAAATAAAATAAAAACTTAAAACTAAGCCTAAAAATAAAAAAATTAAACCTTAATATAAAAAAATAAAAATAAAACTACACTAAAATGTAAAACTAAACTTAAAGAATGAACTAAAATAAACAACCTATACTAAAATAAATACACCTAAAAAAAAAATAAAAAAAATATAAAAATAAACTAAATAAAAATAAAAATAAACTAAACTAAAATAAATAAAAATAAACTAAAATAAATAAAATACTGGTTTGTAATTTAAAATTAAAATATAAAAACAAAAAATAAAAAATAAAATAAAATAACCCTAAACTGAGTAAAAACTGAGCCACTGACCTAAAACTAGATCCTAGGCCTACCAATACCACTGAGCCACAAGGCCCTGGGCTAAACTGGGCCTAAGGCCCTAAAATACTGACCCAACCTAACTGGGCACTGAACCTGGGCCCTAAATACAAACCCTAAACCTAAAATACTGGGCACTAAACCTGCTGCCCCTGGGCTTGCACTGCACTGGGCCCTGACCAACCAACCCTCATAGCCAGACTTAAAACCCAAGTTCTAGACCTAATTAAGATAAATAAAACTGACATTAAAATAAAATAAAAACCTAAACATAAACCTAAAAAAAATAAAATAAAAAATTAAAACTAAAATAAAATAAAATAAATAAAAGCCTAACCTAAACTAAAAAATAAATTAAACCTTAAAATAAAAAACTAATTAAGATAAAACCTAAATAAAAAATAAAAATAAAATAAACTTAAAATAAAAACTAAATAATAATTTAAACCTAAAAAATAAAACTGAAAATAAAATGCAAAAATAAATATAACCTTAACCCTAAACTAAAAAAAAGACATAAACCTAAGATAAACAAAATAAAATAAACATAAACCTAAACTAAAATAAACTAAACTAATATAAATAAAACCGAATGTAAACTTAAAATAAACCAAAAATAAACCTAAGAATTAAAAATTTGAACAAAATGAAAAATAAATGTCAAATAAAAATAAAATAAACCTAAAATAAACCAAAAATAAAATAAAATAAAAATAAAATAAAATCCAAAACATAAAAAGTAAAACCTAAAAATAAATAAAAATAAAATATAAAACTAAAAAAAAAACTAAACCTAAAATAAAATGAAATAAAAAATAAAATAAACCTAAACTAAAACTAAAATAAACTAAATAAAATAAAACTAATACACATAAACCTAAACTAAATAAAATAAAATAAACTAAAATAACTAAATCTAAACTAAAATAAATCATAAAGATAAACCTAAAATATAAACTTAAACCAAACTTAAAATAAAATAAAATACCTAAACCTAAACCTATAAACCTATATAAAGTAAAACCTAAAAAATAAAATAAAAAACTCGACTAAAATAAACTAAACCAAAATAAACAAAATAAAACCTAAACTAAAATAAATAAAACTAAATAAATAAAATAAAATATAAGATAAAAGATAAACTAAAATAAATAAAGGCTAAATAAACTAAAACTAAACTATTGGTTTGCTTGTTTTTTAAAAAACAATACCATCTGAAATAAATAAAACCACTAAATCCTAAATAAACCCTGGGCCCTAAAATAAGACCCTGACCTAAAACTATAAACTCTAGGCAAAACAAAACCTAAAAAAACCTAAACTAAACTAAACTAAATAAATAAAATAAAAATAAAACTAAACCTAAATAATAATAAAATAAATTTAAACTAAACCTACTAAAACTAATAAAAAATAAACTAAATTAATAAAAAACTAAACTAAAGAAAATAAACAATAAAACATAAATACATTAAAACTAAATGTAATATAACCAAAATAAAATAAATAAAACTAAATAAACCTAAATAAAAATAAATAAAAAATAAACCTAAACTAAAAAAACCTAAACTGTGCTTAAACTAAAATAAACCTAAATAAGATAAATAAACCATAAATAATATAACTAATAAAATAAACTAAAACTAAACATAAAACCTAAATAATAAGAAAAAAAACACAAAAACCTAAAAAAATAAAATAAAATCTAAACCTAAACCTAAATACATAAACTAACTAAATAAAATAAAGCTAATAGAAATCATAAACTGACCTAACCTAAAATGGGCTAGATAAAGAAAAATAAATAAATCATAAGATAAATAAAACTAAATAAAAAATAAATAAATGGATAATATAAATAGATAAAATAAAAATGAGCTATGGGTTTGTGATTACTGACCTTGACCAGGCACTAGGCACTAGATCTGACCCTGGGCTAACTACTGATTAAAACCATTGACCCTGAGGCACTAACTGAGCCCTGGGCTTGGGCTTTAAACTGGTGACCTGAGCCTAGGCCAAGATCCTGGGCCCTGAGGCCTGAGGGGTGGGGCCTGACCTGGAGCCAAAGCTGACCCACAGACCACTGAGCTGGGCCCATGACCCCAGGCCTAGTCTAGGCATGACCTGGGGCTTCAGAGCCCAATCTGACCCCCACCCAACTGGCCTGGGCCACAGGCCCTAAGCCCTCAGTCTTAAATCTTGAGAAGGCCCTGAACCAGCGTGAGCCTGACCAGGCCTAGATCTTAGATGAGCTGGGACGCAGAGCCACTGATCAGATCCTGAGCCACTGAGCCACAGGCCCTGAGCCCTCTACCCTGACCACAAAACAGGACTTAAACCTAAAGATCCTAAAATAAATAAATACATAAACCTAAAATAAATAATATTAAGATTAAAACTAAAACTAAAAACCTAAATGTAAATAAAATATAATTTAAATAAACTAAAATAAAATAATGATAATCCATAACTAACTAAAATTAAAATAAACCTATCAAAACAAAATAATAAAGCTAAATATATAAAATAAAATAAACTTAAAGTAAAATAAAATTAAAACTAAATAAAAATCTAAACCTAAAAAATAAACCTAAAAATAAAGCCCAAAAATAAATAAAATATAAAACCGAAATCCTAAATTAAAATAAAACCTAAAGTAAAAAATAAAAATAAAATAAACAAAATAGAATAAACCTAAACCTAAAATAAAACTAAACAAACTATCTATATAAAATAAAATAAATTAAAAAATAAAATAATATAAAAAAATAAAACCAAAAATAAACCTAAATAAATCCTAAACCTAAACTAAAAAATCAAATAAAATTCTAGCAAATAAAAATAAAACCTAAAACCTAAAATAAAATAAAATTAAAACATATCTAAAATGTTATCTAAACCTAAAATATAAATTAAAATAAAATAAACTAAAATGAACTAAACTAAAAAAATACAAAATAAACCTAAATAAAATAAAAAAAGTTAACAAAATAAATAATAAATAAACTAAATATGCTAAATAAAACCTCTTGGGTTTAATTAAAGAAAAGGCACCCTACTCTACTAGCTAAACCCTAAATCCTAAAAAACCTACCACTAATCACTAAACCCCACTCTAAACCACACCACAAAACCTAACCCTGATCCTAAACCCCACCTAGCATGGCCTAAACCCTACAGCCCCACCCCACCCTAAACCCACTAACCTCCCTGACCCCTCCCTACCACTCTCACCCCTAAACCTCCTAAACCCTAAACTAACTAAACCTAAAGTAACTAAATAAATTAGAATAAATAAACCTAAAGCACTACATAAACCTAAACCTAAACCTTAAGAATGGCGAACCTTGTGGTATGAACATCAGTCAACCAGCTGTCTAGATCTAGTGGTGGAGGGGGAGGCGGAGGATGCTCGCGTGGTTGTGGGGGATCACGGAGGTGGTGGATCGGAGGTGGTGGAGCGGTGGTGGTTATGGAGGTGGGAGGAGCGATGGAGGTTATAATTGGTGGGTGGAGGGAAAGGGGATATTATGGTGGATCCTGCTATTCGAGAGGTCAAGTTGTTTCTAATGGGAACTAGAGAAACTAAAGAATGACTGATTTGATCTACTGCTTATGGAACTGTGTCTTTATAGTAGAGATAGTTATAATTATCTAGGATTTTTGATTTGCTCTTTGTGTGCTCATTTTTGATCTATGTCACAACTTGTATCTTAAAAAACTTGTTGTGTTACTTAGTTAATGAAATAAAAAAAAAGAAATGTTGAATCTAAATTTATTCTCTATTAAAGAAAACCCTAAACCCTAAACTAAAACCTGAAACTTAATCCTTAAACCTAAACTAAACAATTTTCTAAAGCTTTTTGCTATGCTAGTTGAACCTTTGTTGATCATTTTGGATTGGAATTTTTGGTCTCTATTGGTTGGTGGCTGCCTTTGGCCCCCTTTTGTGTGGTTGTTTTATCATCTGGTGATTTACACTGGCTGTAACTTATGTTTCCTTCAGTTGATGGTTTCATTTCTAAGCTATTTAGTCATTTATGGTTGTTCACCTTGGTTTGGCTTGGTGACTGCTTATTGTTGGGACATTGGCTAGAGGGCTCCTATCTTGGTTTTGTTGGCTATTTCTCAATTAATTAGCATTGCTCTGGCGCTTGTTGATGGCTGGTACTGGTTTGGAGCTTGGATGGGAATTTGGTTAATGGTTGTTGTTGGTGTTCTGACTTTGTTCTAGCCTCTCTCTAGGTTATTGTGATTAGTCTGTTATGGTTTTTATTTTGTGGTTTAGGCAGTTCTTTGGTCGATTGCTTTTTTTTGTTTAATGGTGATGGATCTGGAACTCTATACTACTTGGATGTTTACTTATATCAGGTATGCTAACTATGATGGCTTTGATGTTACTCACATCTTCTCTCTAGTTGGTAGCATTACATATGATTGTAACCCTTCTTTATGAAGTTTGGATGCTCATATGTATTGTTTCCCCTTGATATGATCCTAACTAATCTTGAGCCTTCTCTTCTAGCTCTCTCCTTTTCTCTCTTTATCTTTATCATTTTAGGTATGACTTTTGCCTTTTCTGTTTTTTTTTTTTTTTTACAAGTTGGAACTGTAGAGGGTATGGTGGTTTCAGTCAACCCAGTGATGTTGTTGTGGATCTTACTTATCTTGATTTTCAAAGGAATATGAACATCCTTTTACTATTTTCAAGATTTGTTGGTCTTACTCTATGCCTTTTCTCTTATGCCTTTTAAGCACTTTACTTTTCTATTGTCTTTTCCCTTAGATGGGTTTAGCTCTCTAGGTTTCTTGTAGCTCAAATTGAGTATTTAGAGCTTTACCCTTTTAAGGACATTGTCTCTTTTCCTGGTAATAAAATTCTAACTTTCCCAAAAAAAATACCTAAACCCTAAACCCTAAACCACAACCCCTAAACCCTTCACCTAAACCCTAAACCCTCAAACCTAAACTCTAAACTAAACCTAAACCCTAAACCTAAACTAAAACCACACTAAATCTTAACCTAAACCAAAGGCCTAAACCTAAACCCAATGCAACAAACCCCTAACCTAAACCAAAACATAAAACTAAAATCTAAACCCTAAAGCCTAAAAACTGGCAAACTAACCTAACCTTAAACCCCAAACCTTAAACCTAAATCTAAAGTAACTAAATAAATTAAAAATAAACTAAACCCTAAAACTAATAAACCTAAACCAAAACATAAACCTTAGAATGGGCAAAACCTTAATGGTAGGAACATCATAACCAGCTCTCTAGATCTGCGGTGGAGGTAGGCGGAGGATTCATAGTGGTGGGTGGAGTCTTGGTGGTTATGCAAGTGGAGGAGGGAGGTTATAGTAGTTGTGGAAGAGGGAGGGATCGAGGATATGTTGGTGGATCTCGCTACTCAAGAGGCCGGGGTGGTTCTAATGGGAGCGGAGAAGAATGGCAGGCCGATCACTGCTTATGGAGCTATATCTTTAGTAGATAATTCAAGTTATCTATGATTTTTTTTTGCTCTATGCATTCATTTTTATCTATGTCATCACTTGTGTTTTAGAAAACTTAGTGTGTTACTTGGTTGATGAAATTGAAAAGAAGAAATATTGAATCTAAATTTATTCTCTAAAGAAAACCTAAACCTAAAACTACTAAACCTAAACCTAAACCCTAAAACCTACCTATGATAAACCCAAAACCACACCACCTGACCTAAACCCTAAACCCTAAACCTCAAAGCCTAAATCTACCATAAACTAAACCCTAAACCCTAAACCTTAAACTAAATCTTAAAAAACCTAAAAAAAACCAAATAAACTAAATAAAATAAAAAATAAAGTAAATAAAACCTAAATCTAAATAAATGAAACATAAATAAAACCTAAACCCTAAACTAAAAAAAAATAAAATAAAATAAAAAATAAAATTAAATTAAAAAGAAAATAAAATAAAAATAATATAGAATAAAATAAAATAACTAAATAAAATAAAATAAAACCTAAACCTAAATAAACCTTAAAAAATAATACCTAAACTAAAAAAACCTAAAAAATAAAATAATAAATAATAAAAGATAAACTAAAATGCTAAACTAAAATAAAAAAATCTAAACCTAAACTAAAACAAGATAAACAAAATAAACCTAAACCAGTAAATTAAAACCTAAAATAATTCTAAACCTAAAACCTAAAAAATAAAACCTCATAACTAAATTAAAATAAAACCTAAACCTAAAATAAAATAAAATAAAATCATAAAAATAAACTTAAAACAAAAAATATAAAATAAAATAAAATAAAGAAACTAAACTAAGTAAAATAAAAAATAAACTAAATAAAATAAAATAATTATACTAAAATAAATAAAATATAAACTAAATAAACCTAAATCGGTTTGAATTTTTTAAAAAAACCCTAAATCCTAAATCAACCCTAAACTAAACCATAACCCTAAACCCACTAAACCCTACTAAAACCACAAAAACCCTAAACCTAAACTAAACCCAAACCCAAACCAACCCAAAATCCAACCCCAATCCTAAAACTTAAAGTAACTAAATAAATTAAAAATAAACAAACCTAAAACTAAACTAAACCTAAACCTAAACCCTAAGAATGATATCTCCTTTTGATGGAGGTTGAGATTATTTCTGGTTGGTACTATTGAGATTTACTTGCCCTTTAGTTTTGGCTCTCCTCTTGTTGGTCTCCTACTATGTTGGTTTTAGGATGGCATGGTGATTGGCATGCTTCAGAGCTTGCTTATTTGCATTTTTTCCTAGCCTCTTTTTTTCTTGTGAGGGTTTATTGACTACTTGTTGCTTGATGGCTGTGGTTTTTTCTAATTATTGGTTTGGTATGGGCTTTGTTCCTTCTGAGAGCTCTCTCTTTGCTATTACACGCCATCAGTTTTTGTTCCCTTTTTTGGTGGTTTAAGTTTTTTTTTTATGGATGGCATTTCTTGTCATTTCTTTCTATTATGGGATGAACCTATATGTGGCTTTGGTTGTTCTTATCTCTATTATTATTTTTTTGATTCTATTTCTTTATATTTTTGGTATGATGGTGACTCTGTATTTTCTTTGGTTGGTGGATCTACATAGTTTTAGTTCTTTACCTTTGGTCTTTATTTTGGGTGGATTTGATGGTTGTTTCTTGGGTTCTTGTTTGTTTGGTTTTCTTTCTTTCTTTTGGTGGATGTTTTCTTTGGTTAGTTTCTATTTAATCTTGATGATAGATACTAGAACTTGGCGAGCTCTTGGTTTGTTTTTGGTTTAATTGGGTATGTTGGTTATGAAGGGTGGGATGCTTCCTCTATTTTTTTTACCATATGTGATTGTAACCCTTCTTCTGAAGTTTAGATACTCACATATCCTTTTCCCCTTGAGATGAATGTGACTGAGCATGAGCCATATCTAAGATTTTTATCATTTTGTTCCTTTTGTGTATTTAGCTTATCCTTATTTCTAGATGTTTATCTTTATATTAAGTTCTTTGCAGATTTGTAGCAGGTTTTGGGGCTTTAGGTGGTTTCAGCTTCTCTTAGAAGATTTCAGGATATAGATAGCTTTGGCTGGCGTTCTTGAAATTTGGTGTTATTTCATTCTTAATTTTTACCATTTCTTTATTTTGCTTTGCTTTTTTTATAATAGGTAGGAAATTTATCTCTTTAGGTTAATTGTAGCTCTTTGAGCAGTAGTTTAGAGATTTATCCCCTTTAAGGACCATGTATCCCTTTCCTTTGGCAATAAAATTCTCCCACTTTGGATTTTTTAAAAAAAACCCTATGAATGGGAAGAACCTTGATGGCAGGAACATCCACAATAATCAGGCTTAGTCTAGATCTTGATGTGGAGGAAGAGTGGTGTGGTTGTGGTGGTGGGGATGGAGAGTCTGGTGGATGGAGGTGGTGTGGTGAGCAATGGTGGTTATGGAGGTGGGAGGAGCGATGAAGGTTACAGCCATGGTGGTGGCGGAGGGAGAGATTGGGGATATGATGGTGGATCATGCTACTCGAGAGGCCAGGGTGGTTTTGATCGGAACTGGAGAAACAAAAAAAAGATCCTCTACTGCTTTTTTGGGCGTGTCTTTCTGATGATTATAGTTATCTAGAGTTTTTTTTTCTATCGTGCTCATTTTTATCTATGTCTTTGCTTGTGTGTAGAAAACTTGGTTGTTACTTGGTTAATGAATTCAAAAGTAGAAAAGTTGAATCTAAATTTTTGTTAAAAAAAAACCAAAAAAACCCACTATAAAACTGAACCCTAAACCTAAACTAAACCTAAACCACTAAACCCTAAACATAAAACTTAAACCTAAACCTACCCACCCTAAACCTAAACCCTAAAACTTAGGCAAACACACCCCTGAAAAAAAAATTAAAAACCTTGCACAAACAGGCCCCACACACCCTACCCAAACCCTAAAACCTAAACCTAAACTAAAACCTAAATAAAATAAATAAAATAAATAAATAAAAAACTAAACATGAGATGAAAAAAAATAAAATAAAAAAATATAAACTAAACATAAAATAATAATAAAGACTAAAAGATAAAATAAATAAAATCCTAAACTAAAATAAAATACCTAAATAAATAAAACTAAATCTAAAATAAAAATAAAACCTAAAATTAAAATAAACTAAATAAAACTACTTATAAATAAAATAATCACCCTAAATACTGACTAAACTATAAATAAACTACCCAACTAGATAAATAAAATAAAATAAATAAATATAAACCTATATAAACTAATAAAATAAATGTAAACTAAACCTTAAACCTAAAAGATAAAATAAAACCATAAAATAAAATAAAACTAAACTAAAATACTTAAAATATAAACTAAAATAAATAAACTAAATAAAAAATAAAATAAAAATAAACTAAATATAAATAAAAAGATCAGACAACTAAAATAAATAAAATAAATAAATAAAAAAACTGCCATTTTTTGCATGGTTTAAAGAATAAATAAATAAATAAAGATAAAACCCTGACCCTAGGCCCTGGGCCCCAGGCCTAACAGGCCTGGGCTAGACCCAAAAACTCAGAACGGCCACTGAATGGGCCTTAAACTAAGACCCAGGCCAGACCACTGAGACCAGATCCTAGCCCCAGGCTGATCCCTGAGGCTATTAAAGAGGCCCAGGCCCTGAATCATGGGTAGGCCCTGAGCTGGGACCCTGGGCTGGGCAGGCCTGGGCCAAGGCCTGACACTCAGGCCAGGCTGGCCCAAGACCCTGAGAATGGGCCATGAGCTATGCCTGAGGCCAAGCTGAGCTTAAATAAGAGAAAATAAATGATAAATCTAAAGGCTAAGGCTGAGCACCTGGCCTAAATGGATAAACTAAGATAAATAATAAAAGATCTTGACTATAAATAAAATAATACCTAAAATAATAAATACCTATAATAATAAAACTAAATAAACTTACTAAAGGATCTAAAATAAACCAAAAATAAATAAAAATAACACCTACTAAAGAAACCTAAAAAATAAAAAATACCTAAACCTAAGGTAAAATTAAACTAAAATAATTAAAACATAAACCTAAAATGAAATACTAAACTATAAATAAAATAAAATAAAATAAACCTAGCTAAAATAAAATTAACCTAAACCTCATAACAACTAAAACCTAAAAAATAATAAAACCTAAACCTAAAAATAAAATAAATAAAACTAAACTAAAAAACCTAAACATAAATTTAAACTAAAAAAAATAAAATAAAACTTAAACTAAAATAAAATAAACTAAACTAAATAAAATCCTAAATAAAATTAAAAAATAAAAATAAAATAAATAAAATAAACCAAATAAAGTAAATAAACCTAAACTAATTTACTTAAATTTTTTTTAAAAAAAAAAATAAACTAAAATAAACCAAAATAAACCTAGGAATAAAACCTAAATAAAATAAAACTAAAATAAAATAAAATAAAATAAAATAAACCTAAAATAAAATAAAACTAAATAAAATCCTAAGCCAAATAAAATTTAAAATAAATAAAATAAAACTACAACCTAATAAAAAAACTAAACCTAAAATAAAATGAAATAGTCAATTAAAATAAACTTAAACCTAAATAAATAAACTAAAATAAATAAAACCTAAATCTACTAAACCTAAACTAATAAATAAAATAAAATAAATATAAAACTAAAATAAAAAAAAATAAACCTAAAAAATAAACCTAAAATAAACTGAAAATAAAATAAACACTATAAAATAAAATAAAATAAAACTAAACCTAAAATAAAATAAAACTATAAAATAAACTAAAACTAAATAAACTAAAATAAAACTAAACTAAAATAATAAAACTAAATAAAATTAAAATATAAATAAAATATGTAATATAAATAAATAAATAAATAAACCTATTTGCTTTTTTAAAAAACTCTAAAAGATATCCTAAATAATAAACCTAAATCACAATGGCTTTCTGAGCTTTAACACTGACCTCACTAACTACAAACTAACCCCAAAAACTTACCCTAAACTTAAAATCTAAAATTAAAAAAAACCTAAAATAAAATATATAAAACACGGACCTATAAAATATAAAATAAATAATAAAATAAAACAAACAAAAAACTAAACAAATAAAACTAATAAAAATAGATAAAATAAAGATATAAAGACCTAAAAATAAATTAACTAAGAATAAAAAAAATAAAATAAAACCATACCAAAAATAAAATAGATGAAAGAAATTGACCTAACCCTAAGAAAATAAACCTAAAATAAAAAAATAAATAAAATAAAACCTAACCCTTAACTAAAAAAAACTTAATCTTACATAAATAAATAAAATAAAATAAATAAAATAAACTAAAATAAAATAAACTAAATAAAATAATAAACTCTAAACCATAATATAAATAAAATAAACCACATAAACCTAAAATAGATAAACCTAAACCTAAAATAGAAAACCTAAATAAAATCTAGATTAAAGTATACTGAGCTAAATAATAAAATAAAACTAAACTAAAATACATAAACCATGGCTACATGGATGAGCTAAAGATGAAACCTAATTAATAATATAAACTAAACTAAATTTAAATTAAATATGATAAACCCTCTAAAGTTTTAAAAGGCCTAAATCTTGGGCAGGCTAGCTGGATCCTGAGCCCTGATCCCAACTGACCTTGAGTGGGCCTAAAGGCCCTGAGCCCAGGCTTGGCCTGAGGCTTGGCCCTGATCCTGAAACTGGGCAGCCCAGGCCATCACTGGGCCTAGGCCCTGATCCTGATCGCTTTGACCCCAGGCTACTGGGCACTGGGCCCTGGGCCTAGGCTCTGAGCCCTGGGCAGGCACTGAGCCCTAGGCCTCTAACCCTGGCTGATCCTAAAATGGGCTGAGCTAAAGGCCACAACAAACCCTAGCCACAGGGCCTGAACCTGAGCCTAGGCCCTAAAGCCTGAGCCCTGAGCCCTAAAGGCTAAACCTAAACTGGGCCTGGGCCCACTAAACCTAAAGCCTCTAAACTGGCCCTAAACTGACCTGAAACCACCTATCACAGGCCCTGACTAACTCCAAACACAGGCCCTAACCTAAACTAAAAATACCCTACACTCACTCTAGGCTCAACTGGTTCTCCTTTTTCTGGTTTCATTTTTTCATTTTTTGCATCTCATATTTTTGGTGGATCCCTCATCATTATCGACAATTTTATGGAGCCTTTCGAATATCTGGCCATTCACATGATATGTCTCTTCTGAATATGGCTGTCGTGACCTTGAACCCACAAATTACATCTCCCAATTTGGATGATCTGACTAGGGCATCCAATTTTTTGGGGATTCTTGAACCCAATGCCATACTTGCTACTAAATCCTTGAAGGATGCACTTTACGGAAGAGCTCTCTATATTTGACTTCGGTGAATATGATTTTGACTTCTTTTTGATGTATGCTGATCATGTGTTTGGATCATGATGTCAAAAAGCTTACAAAAATTTACTTTGGTTTTACTTTGTTGGAAAATTTGGAAAAGATCTGATCCTTTCTTCAAAACCTTAAACTTTCAAGTGCTTTCTCTATTGGCTTGATCGATCTAAGACATATTCCGATTCAACTTATGAATGATTTGGATTATTCAAGGGTTTTCTTATGTCAATCTTAATTTATCTTTTACTGTCAAATGCATTTATTGAAGAGGTCTCCCCTTTTTTATGTTAAGGATGAATCACTTATTATTCCTGTCTGGTTGGCTCTTCTAAATATAAGAATCCATTATGTTTTAAATTTTATTTGTTGGAGTTGAGACCACTCTAAATCGATCAGGCGATCGCTATGAGATCCTGTCCCTCTATTGCTCTTATATTGGTTGAACTTGACATATCTAAAAAATATACTAAGGAGGTTTGGATTGGATCTGAAAAGTTTGGTTATTTATAAAAGGTCAAATTTAAAAATTTTTTGGTTTTTTTTCCCATTGCAAGATACATGGTCATGATAATTCATAGTGTTTTGTTCTTTAGCCACATCTTAAAAATAAAATTTTCAATAATCATAACTCAAAATTAGCTTCTAATAAAGTTAATAAAACTATTTCTATGCCTAAAAATAATTTAAATGTTGATATTTGGTCAGACTCTTTGGAATCTTCTGATGTTCCTAAAATTGTTGATTCTACTTCTCATTCTGACCATGACAAAGGTATTAATAATGTTGAAAATGATGGTTTTCTCAACAACCTTTATTTACATGAGAATATTCCTATTATGGCTAATTCCAAATTCAAAGAGGCTGAAAAAAATGATGATTCATTTTCTAATGAGTCTATTCCTGCTTCTTTGCTGGCATTAATTGATGAGAATGAGGATTTAAATGATAACCTGAATGTGGATGAAATTCTTGAGCAAAACACTAATTTTGACATTGGTAATTGTGCTTTGAATGGTATAATATTCTCTCCTTCCCCTAACTTCATTATAATCCCACTTTTCAATAAAATGCTGATTTGGAAGAGGGGGAAGTTGTGATTAGAGATGTTCTTGCTTATCCTTATCCTATTAATAATATTTCTAATATATCTCTATCCAATGGTGTCACTTTCGATAAAAATAAAAAATTCTAAACTATCCTTAAAAAAAAACTAAAAACTCTAAGATGCAACCTCCTATTTTTGTCAGATCTACTAGATCTAGATCCTCTTCACATAAATATTGTGTTGCTTCAATTTTTTTATTATAAGAGGATTTGTTAGTCTTTCTCTCTCTCTCTTTATTATTATCCATTAATTTCCTTTTACAATTTTCTTTATGCTTAATTTTTTTATTTGGAATGTTAGAGGGATTGGTACCATCACTATTCATAATAGTATTAGAAATCTCTATAAAATTAACAATATCTCTTCACTTATTGTTATTGAACCTCTTATACATGCTGATAAAATCAATCATGTTACTATAATGCTTGGCTTTAGTAATTTTTTCTCTAACATCAGTAATAAAATTTGGTGCTTTTGGAATATCTTCTTAAATATTTTAATTTTAGATGATCAACAATAAGTTATCAATGCTCAAATATCTTTTGGTGACTCTTGTGTGCTAGGCTCTTTTATTTATGCTTCTTGCAATAGAGTTGGTCATAATGTTCTTTGGGAGAATTTGAGAAATTTTGCTCTTTCTGTTAACAAACCTTGGTTGGTTGGGGGTGATTTCAACACTATTATGTATTCTTCAGAAAGGAGTGGTTGCTCGCCTAATATTCATTATATGGAAGAATTTTCTAATATGATTCTTGATTACAATCTTTTCTACATTAGTTTTAAAGGCTATAATTATACTTGGCAAAACTCTAAGCTCTAGAAACATTTAGAATAATTCTTTTCAACTCTCATTGGATTAATTAATGGCCCCTTACCTCTGTTGACCATTTTAGTAAAACTTTATCTGATCATGCCCCACTTTTGGTTTATGTTAAAGAAAACTCTAAAATATTAAACATCTCGCCCTCTTTTAGATTTTAAAATATGTATATTCAGCATCCAGATTTTCTTACAGTCATGGCCATTAATTGGATTACCCATTTACACTCTAATAATTCGATTAGGTGTATGAATAGATTATGGTTTAATCTTAAAAAGCTCAAATAAAATTTGGTTTGGTGGAACAAACATTATTTTAAAAATTTTTTTGCTAATATAGAAAACATGGAACTTTTGGTTTGTGAACTTGAAAATGCTATTTTCACTGAATCTTCTAAGCTTAAAAATTTTAAAGAAGCTAAAGATAAACTTGTTAATTATCGAATATGGAGACCTATTGGCGAAAAAAGATTCTAGTAAACATATTGAGGGATAGAAATACCAGTATTTTTTCATTATTTAATAAAAAGTGAGCTTTAAATTATATCCAAAAAATGAAAAATGATATTGGAGATTGGATTACTGATATTAATGTTATTAACTACTTTAGAAATATGCTTAATAAAATCCACTCTTATGAAGCTATTTCTAATTCACATTTGATCCCCTCTATTATTACCAATGATGATAATCATTAGCTTACTAGGTTGCCTATTGAAGATGAGATTGGTAAAGTTCTCAATAGCATGAACATTGATTTTTTTACTGAGGGTTACAACACAATTTTTCAAAATTGTTGGTCTATTATTAAGCATGACTTAATTGATGTTATTGTTGATTTTATATTGGTAATCCTCTCCTTAAATATTTTTCAAGCACTTCCATTGTTCTCATACCTAAAAAGATAATCCAGATTCTTTGAATTATTTTAGACCTATTAGTCTTTACACTTTCTTTAATAAATTGATTTCTAAAATTCTTACTAATAGACTTAGTCCTTTACTTCAAAAAATTATCTCTCTCAACCAAACTAGTTTTGTTAGAGGAAGATCTATATCTGATAACATTCTTCTTGCTCAAGAGCTTATTCATGATTTTGATGTTCCAACTAGAGGTGGTAACATTCTTTTTTAAATTAGATATTTCTAAAGGCTTTGATAATATCTCTTAGGATTTCCTTTTAAATATCCTGCATTTATTTGGTTTCTCTGATAATTTCATTAACCTTATTAAAAACTAAATTAATAATGCCTAATTTTCAATTCTTTGTAATGGTGAAGCTATAGGCTTCTTTCCTTTATTCATGGATTGAGATAAGGAGATCCTTTGTCCACTTCTTTATTTAGTATTACTATGGAAAACCTTTCTAGAAGTTTAAATTATTTATTCAATAATAACCCTAGCATGTACTTTAGAACCCTTGGTGGTATCCCTGTTTCTCATCTTAGCTTTGTTGATGATTTCATATCTTTTGTAATGCTTCTTTTCATCATATCAAAAGACTTAAGAAATTTTTAAATAATTTTGGTAGAGAAATAAATATTTCTATTAATGAAAGCAAGAGCTACTTTAATACCTCCTCTAAAATTTCTAATAATAAAATCAATCATATCTTGAGAATCATTAACTTTAAACACCAGCAACTCCCTATTAAATATATGGGCACTCATCTTCTCAAAAGTCAAAAAAGATCCCATCTTTTTGACTAGCTTATCCAAAAAATTTCAAAAAAAATTTTGGTGTGAGAATTTCACTTAGTTTCTTTTGGTGGCAGGCTTACTTTGCTTAGGAGTACTCTTAATTCGATGCCTTTATATTATATTCAAACCATTATCCTACTAATTCTATTCTTAAAATAAATTGATCACTCATAATAAATTTTTTTTTGGAATAATTTAGTTAAAAGGATGCATTGGACTTCTTGGCATAAATGTTGTGGTCCTCTGGGTGAAAGTGCACTTGGTTGCAAACTTATTTGAAGCTGCCTTCTCCAATGCTGGTGGAATTTTTGAAAAAAAAGATAGCCTGGGCTAATTTTATGATGCTAAATACTTGCCAAGCACCCTCTAATATGTACTTATAAAGTTGGTGACTCCCTAGTTTGTAAAAGGCTTTACTCCATTAAATGGGAGGTTGCATCCTTAATATCTTGGGGAATAAATTCGAGATCTTCTTTCTTTTGGCAAGACAACTAGATTGGTGGTGGTTCTATTGATTCTTTTTTATCTACCCATTCTCTACTACTAAAGTTAACTCATTTTGGCTTAATAACAAGTGGAATGATAGTAAACTTAGCCAATTTATTCATATCTCTCTTTTTTGATAAATTTAGTGATATTCTATCTTTTCCAACAAGCTGATCAAATTCTTTTTAAGCTATCTTATAATGGTGATTTTATTCTTAAAGAGGCTTGGAATTATATTAGAGATGCTTATATTTCTTCAAATGTATTTATTAAACTTTGGAATAATATCATCCCTATCTATTTCTTATTCTGTCCTTACTTGGAGAATAATAAAAACTTCATTCATGTTGATTCCTTGCTCTAGGATAAAGGATTTCATTTGCCATCTAAATGTTATTGTTGTTTTTATATTGAAAATGTTAATCATGTTTTTTTTTAATGGTGCTATTGCCTCTAAATTATGGGTTTGGTATGATCTTTTTTTACTAACCATTTCCATGGCTTTTTTTTTTTATATCAACTTCTTGAAGCTTATTTCCACAAAACTATGAAAGGTCATATCAAAGTTTTAATTGCCATTACCCTTATTTAGTTCATATGGATGGATAGAAATGATGCTAAATATCGTGGAATTCCTATGAATCATAAAAGGATTATTTCTAGAACCAAAGAAAAAATCATGCATTATTTAATGCTAATTTAATTAGTAACACACATTTTAGAGGTTGCAAATTTGTGGCCAAAAAATTGGGTCTTTACCCTCCTGAGATCACCTTCTATAAAGAAGATAAGATTATATGTTGGATAAAACCTAATAATAATATTATTAAAATTAATACTGATGGCTCTGTCTCTTAGAATACATTTGATTGTGGTAGTATTTTTAGGGATTTTGAAGGTAATGTCATTTTTGTTTTTGCTTATCCTCTTAAAGCTTGTTCTATTATCTATGCTGAATTAATGGTTGTAAACAAAGCTATTGACATTTGTTTGCAAAAGGTTTCTTCAATTTTTGGATTGAAGTTGATTCTCTTTTACTCATTGACATGCTGACTTCCACTGAGATGGGGAATGCAGATTTATTCTATCTTCTTAATCATACTAGAACACTCCTCTCTCAAGTATGCTTTAAAATTTCTCACATTTGGCGTGAAGGAAATGTCTATGTAGATTTTTTTTGGCTAATCTAGGTGCTAAATTAAATGATCTCACTCGTTATGATAATCTTATTTTACCTTGACAATTGACAGGGTTGGTTAATCTAGATAACACCAGATTACCTTATCTCATAAATTAAATTTGCTTTGTGTTTTTTTGGTTTTCTATGTTTTTGTCTATGTGCATTTTCATTTTGTTGCATTCCTCTGGCAGGTTCACTCTCTTGTCTAGTTTGTGTTGCAATATTTGGGAGATCTCTTTGAGGTGGTGGCTATTTTGCCTCTCTTGTTAGAGGTGTTTGGCTATTTTATTTAGGGATCTAATGTAGTTTCTTCAAGTGCTTCCTTGAACTTGTGGTGGCCTCCCTTTTAGGTTATGCCTCTACCTTTCAGCTTTTCCCTTTTCTTGGTACTAGTTTTTTAGTTTTTAGTTTTTACTATTTCTTGGGCTGCTTTTTTTGGGGTCTTTGTTTGCTACACAGCTATCTTGGGTGGCTATTATTTGATGGCTATTGTTGATCATTTCACTCTTGAGTTTGTGCTAGGCCTTTTGGTGGTTTTGTCTCTTCATCCTTTTTTAGGCTTGGTGGCTTTTGTTTGTAGTTTCCCTTTACCTTGTGGCTAGAAGGGTGTAGTGGTTGTTAGTATCTATTTTCTCTTTGGTACTTTTTTTTATCCACCTGTGTCTAGAAGGGGCCTTGGTCTATTTTCTGTCCACTCGGTTGGTTTGGAGGTTGGGTGGTCCTCCCAAGCTATGGCTTTTTATCTAGTTGGGTGATTACCATTTCTTTCTTTGTTGTTTTTGGTGGCTTCCTGTTGGTTTTTCACTATGCCTATCTTTCTCTATGTTGGGATTTCCTCCCCTTTGGACCGTCTACTTCCTTTTTGGAGTTGGCTCATCTACTTTTAATTAGATTTGGGTGGCTTTATGGTTTGGTTTGGTTTGTTGGCTGGTTTGGTGGTTTCCTTTTGGTTTTCTTTTATTATTAGTTGATAGGGTTGCCTTTTTGGTGGTTTTCTTTATTTTATTTTTTGGCTTTATGGTGGCTATTTGTTGTTGTTGATCTTGGTTGTTGTTTCTCTTGTTTGCTATTTTTCCTTGAGTGTCTACTCTATTATTTTGGTGAGGATTTGACCGCTTTTGGTTTCTTTGGCTCCCTTTGTTCTCTCTCTTCCTCTGGTAGGGTGGGCTTGGCTATTTTCCCTATTGCTCGTGGTGATGATTTTAGTGTTTTCTAGATGCCCCTTTGGTCTCCTTATGGGTTCTTTTTCCTCTAGTGATTTTTATGGCTATCTTCTCATGTATCTAAAGAGGTATTTTGACCTTTTATTTCTTACCTCTCGTCTGGGTTGGACTGGTGGTACTATTAGTGTTTGCCTCTTCTCTCTGATCCGGTTTGGAATTGTTGGTTTCTTAGTTGTAGGTTGCTATTTTGGTTTTGGGTTATTTCTGGTTGTCCGGTGACACTAGTGGGTTTGGTTCCTATCCATGGTTTTCTTTTCGGTGAAATCTTGGTACTCTTTCATTTCTATTATGGTGGTTTTATTGATGCTACTTCCTTTCTGGTGGCCTTTAGTCATTTGTGGGCTGATTATTCTGTTGTTTAAAAGTACAAGAGAATTGTTGACTTTCACTCTTTGGTGGATTGCCTTCATCAAGGTAAATGATGATGGTTGGGATGATTTCTATTATCTTGGTAGCAATATGTGTAACCCTTCTTTGAAGTTTGATGCTCAAATTTGTGGTTGCCACTTAAGATGAAGGTGACTGAACCTAAGCCTTATTTGAAATTTTCTCTTATACTGCTCTTTATTATGTGCTTAAGCTTGATTTTCTCTAGTTGTGCTAATTACATCTTCTAGTAGCTTGCAAGATTCTTTTATAGGTTCTTTTCAAGTTTCAGATCCTGGATGTGGATTGTGCAACTCTCAAAAGACTTTTGATTCTAGTAGTGGGCTTTGACTGATCCTCCTATTTACTATGTTGTTGCTTAATTGTTTTTGGGTCTATTATTTCTTTTGCTTAGGTTTTTATTTCCTTGCTTTTGTTGTATTAGATAGGGACTTTTCTCTCGAATGTAGCTCTTTGATAATTAAGAAAAATTTTCCCTCTTAAGGAACTTGTACCTTTATTTGTGGAAATAAAATTCTCCACTCTATGGGTGTTCTTAAAAAACAACCTTAAACCCTAAACCCAAGACCTAAACCCTAAACCCTAAACCCTAAACCTTAAAAACCTAGAAACCTAAACCTAAACTAAATAAAACCTAAAAATCAAATAAATAAAAAAACCAAAACCTAAATAAAATAAATAATAAAATAAAATAAAACCTAAACTAAAGCCTAAACCTAAACTAAAAAATAAAATAAAATAAAATAATAAAGTAAAATAAAAAATAAAAATAAACTAAAATAAACTAAATAAAATTCTAAACTAAACTATAAAATAAAATAAACCTAAGAATAAAAAACCTAAATAAAATATAAAACTAAACCTAAAACATAAATAAATATAACTTAAAATAAAATAAAATAAAACTAAATAAAACCTAAACCTAAAAAAATAAACCTAAAAATAAATAAAAATAAAATAAACCCTAAACTAAAACAAAACCTAAACCTAAATTAAAATAAAATAAAATAAAATAAAATAAACAAAATAAAATAAACCTAAACCTAAACTAAAATAATCTAAATAAAAATAATTAAAACATAAACATAAAATAAACTAAACCTAAACCTAAACCAAATCTAAATAAAATAAAATAAACTAAAAATAAACCTAAACCTAAACTAAAAAATAAAACAAAAAATAAACCTAAAATAAAATCTAAACTAACCTAAAAAATAAAATAAAATCTAAACCTAAACTAAAAAAAATAAAATAAAATAAACTCAACTAAAAAATAAACCTAAACTAAAACCAAAAAAAATAAATTAAAATAAAATAACTAAACTAAATAAAAATAAAAAAAATAAAACTAAATAAATAATAAAATAAACTAAAATAAATAATAAATAAACTAAATATACCAAGTAAACCTAAACATATTGGTTTACTTAATTTAAAAAAAAAATCTTAAACCCTAAACCCTAAACATTAAACCCTAAACCCTAGACCCTAAACCTATAACCCTAAACCCTAAACCCTAAACCCTAAACCCTAACCCTAAACCCTAAACCCCATAAAAACCTAAGCCCTAAACCCTAAACCCTAAACCCTAAACCCTAAAAGCATAAACCCTAAACCTAAACCTTAAAAAACCCTAAACCAAATCTAACCTAAACCTAAACCCTAAACCCAAAGCCTAAACTTAAACCTAAACCTAATGTAACTAAATAAATTAAAAATAAACATAAACCCTAAAACTTAATAAACCTAAACCTACTAAACCTAAACCTAAGAATGAACCTGATGGGGGAACATCACCATTTAACCGCTTAGTCTATATCTGGGAGGTGAAGGAGGTGGTGGTTATCAGTGGTGGTGGGGGGATCTGAGTTGGTGGATATGAAGGTGGTGGTGGTAGTGGTGGTTATGGAGGTGGGAGCGATGGAGGTTACACCATGGTGATGGAGGGAGAGATCGAGATATGATGGTGGATCCCCTACTTGAGAGGTAGGGTGGTTCGATGGGAACTAAAGAAACAAGAAACCGATCGATCTGATCTACGCTTATGAAATTGTGTCTTTATAGTAGATCTAGTTATCCGGGTTTTGATTTGATCTATGCATCATTTATTTATGTCACCACATCTGTCTTAGAAAACTTAATGTGTTACTTGGTTGATGAAATCAAAAAGATGAAATGTTAAATCTAAACTTATTCTCTATTAAAAAAATAGCAACCAAAAACCCTAAACCCTAAACAGAAACCTGAACACTAAAACTAAAAGCTCAACCCAATAATTTATTGGAGCCTCTTGCTATGCTGGCTGAACCTTTGTTGATCCTTTTGGATTGAACTTTTTAGTTTCATGTGGTTGGTAGTTGCCTTTGGCCACCTGTTGTTTGGTCATTTTGTCTTCTGGTGATTTGCACGTCAAGCTTATTTTTCCTTGATGGTTTCATTTCTATTTAGTCATTTATGGTTGCTCACCTGGTTTGGCTTGTGACTTATTGTTGGGACTTTGGCTTGAGGGCTCCTATCTTGGTTTTGTTGGTTGTTTCTCTCTTGCATATTGATGGCTGGTTCTAGTTTTCCCGTTTGGAGCTTGGATGGGTATTTAGTTAATGGTTTGTTGTTCATGTTCTAACTTTGTTCTAGCCTCTTTCTAGGTTATTGTGATTAATCTATTGTGTTTTGTTTGGTTTTGTGCTAGCTAGTTGTTGCTGCGCTTGTTTTTTGTTTAATGGTGCTAGATCTAGAACTCTGGACCTTAGATGTGTTGCATCGTATGTCACTATGATGGCTTTGATGTTACTCACCTCTGGTTGGTAGCATTACATATGATTGTAAAACTTCTTTATGAAGTTTGGATGCTCATATTTATTATTTCCCCTTGAGATGATCCTAATTGAGCCTGAGCCTTCTCTTTCTAAGCTCTCTCCTTTTCCTCTATTTATCCTTATCCTTTTTAGCTATGACTTTTGCCTTTGTAGTGTTTTGCAGATTTCTTTTACAGGTTAGAACTTTACAGAGGGAATGGTCGTTGCTCAGTCAACCCAAGGGATGTTGTTGTGGATCTTGCTTATCTTACTTTCTCAAAGGAATCATGAACTGCTGCTGACTCATCCTTTTACTATTTTTAGGATTTGTTTTAGTCTTCAATGTATTTTTTCTCTTATGCTTTTAGGTGATATATATTTGCTTTATCCTTATCTTTTCTAATGTACTTAGATGGGGTTTAGCTCTCTAAGTTTCTTGTAGCGTTGAGAGCAATAGAAATTTAGAGCTTTACCCCTTTTAAGGATATTATATCTTTTCCTTTTATGGTAATAAAATTCTAACTTTCCCCAAAATAAAAATCCTAAACCCTAAACCCTAAACCCTAAACACTAAACAAACTTAAACCATAAAACCCTAAACCCTAAACCTAAAACCCAAAACCCAAAACCCTAAACACTAAACCCTAAACCCTAAACCCTAAACCCTAAACTCTAAAACCCTAAAACCCAAAACTAACCTTAAACCCTAAAGCCTAAAGACTGAACCCTAAACCCTAAACCCTAAAACCCTAAATGCATAAAACCTAAAATCCTAAACCCTAAACCCTAAACCCTAACCCTAAACCATAAACCCTAAACCCCAAACATTAAACTAAACATAAAGTAACTAAATAAATTAAAAAATAAACCTAAATTGTAAAACATAATAAACCTAAACCTTGAATAAGAACCTTGATGGTAGGAACATCATCAACTAGGCTCCTAGATCTAGTGGAGGAAAAGGCAGATGACGTTATGGCAGTGGTGGTGGGATCTAGAGGTGCTGGTGAATATGGAGGTGGTGGTGGAAGGTGTTTATGGAGGGAGAGGACAAGGTTACTGGTGGTGGGAGGGAGATCGAGATGTGATGGTTGATCCCACTACTAGAGAGGCTGGGGTGGTTCTGATGGAAACTGAAGAATGGCCAATCCGATCTACTGCTTATGAACTGTGTCTTTACCGTAGGGATGGTTCTAGTTATTTAGGGTTTTGATTTTCCTATGATCTCATTTTTATCTATGTCATCGCTTATGTCTTAGATAACTTGGTATGTTACTTGGTTGATGAAATTGAAAAGAAGAAATGTTGAATCTAAATTTGTTCTCTTTTAAAAAAAAACTAAAAACACAAAACCTACATATGTAAACCCTAAATCCTAAGACCCTAAACCCTAAACCCCAAAGCCTAAACCCTAAACTCGAAAACCCTAAACCCTAAACCCTAATCCCTAATCCCTAAACCTTAAACCACAACCCTAAACCCTAAACCCTAAACTCCAAACCCTAAACCCTAAACCCTAAACCCTAAACCCTAAACCCTTAAAACCTAAAAAAAAAACCTAAAAAAATAAAATAAAAAAAAACCTAAATAAAAAAAAAACTAAAAAAACCTAAACCTAAACATAAACCTAAAATAAAATAAAATAAAAAATAAAACTAAAATAAAATAAAATAAAAAAAAACCTAAACTAAACTAAAAATAAAATAAATCTATGAATAAAACCTAATTAAAAACTATGAAAATAAAATAAAATAAACATAAATAAAATAAAATAAAAAACCTAAACCTAAAAAAATCCTTAAAATAAAATCTAAACCCTAAACTAAAAAAAAACATAAACCAAAAATAAAAAATAAAGAAAATAAAATAAACATAAACCTAAACTAAAATAAACTAAACTAAAATAAATAAAACCTAAACATAAACCTAAACTAAATAAATAAAAATAAACTAAAAATAAACCTAAACCTAAGCTAAAAAAAATAAAACCTAAAAAATAAACCTAAAATAAAACCTAAACTTAAACCTAAAAAAAAAATAAAATAAAATAAAACTCAACTAAAATAAACCTAAACCTAAACTTAAACTTATAAAATAAACTAAAAAAACATAAACTAAAATACATAAAACTATAAAATAAAAAATAAACCTAAATAAAAATAAAGAATAAAATAAACTAAAATAAATAAAAAATAAACTAAATAAACCTAAACCTATTGGTTTACTTAATTTAAAAAAACCCATAAACCCTAAACCCTAAACTTACAACTCTAAACCCTAAACCCTAAACCCTAAATCCTAACCCCAAACCCTAAACCCTAAATGCATAAACCCTAAAACCCTAAACAATAAACCTTAAATTATAAACCCTAAACCCTAAACCTTAAACCCTAAACCCTAACCCTAAACCTAAACCAAAAGTTATTAAATAAATTAAAAAATAAACTTAAACCCTAAAACCAAATAAACCTGAACCTAAACCTAAACCCTTAGAATGGTATCTCTGATGGAGGTGGATTATTCTAGTTGGTATGAGCTTTGGTTGCCCTAGTTTTGGTGGCTCTCCTCTTGTTGGTCTCTTGTGTTGGTTTTATGGCGGTGATTGCTTTCTGAGACTTGTTTGCCTTTTTCCCTAGCCTCTTTTTTTTTCTTGTGAGGGTTTATTGGCTGGTGGTTGCTTGATGGCTATGGTTTTTTCCAGCCTTTTGCTTTTTGGTTTTGGCTATTTAGCATTGTGATTATTGGTTGAGCTAACCATGGGCTTCCTTCCTGGTGATTTACTCTCCTGAGCTATTACGCCATCTAGTTTTTTGTTCCCCTTTTTGGTGGTCTTTTGAAGTTTTTTGTGGTGTTTGCCTATTGGGTGGATGGCCCATTGGATTGTCATTTCTTTCTATTGTGGGATGAACATGTATGTGGCTTTGGTTGTTCTTGCTATTTTCTAATGATTCTGCTGCTATGTTTGGTTGGGTGTCCTTGATGGCTGGCTGCAGTTGTGATGTTGGTTGGTGGATCTACAGAATTTTTGGTTCTATACCTTTTGTCTTTGTTTATTTTGTGTGGCTTTGATGGTGGTTGTTTCTTAGCTGTTGTCTTGTTTGGTTTATCTCTTTGCTCTAGTTTGGCTGGATGTTTTGCGAGTTAGTTACCTATTTAATCTTAATGATAAATACTACAACTTGGCTAGCTCTTGGCTATTAGCTATTTGGTTTAATCGAGGTAAGTTGGCTATGATGGATGTTTCCTATTATCTTTTGGTTAGTAGCACCATATGTGATTGTAACCCTTCTTTTGAAGTTTGGATGCTCACATATCTGTTGCCCCTTGAGATGAATGTGATTGAGCCTTAGCCTTATCTAAGATTTTTATCATTTGGTTCCTTTTGTGTACTTAGCTTGTCCTTATTTCTAGATGATTTTCTCTATCTTAAGTTCTTTGCAGGTTTGTGCCTGGTTTTGGGGATGTAGGTGGTTTGTGGATCTCTTAGAATTTCAAGATATAGATTTCTTTAGCTACCCTTTTTTGGAATTTTGTGTTGTTTCTTTCTTAGTTTTTGTCTTTTCTTTCTTTTGCTTTGGTTTTCTTGTAATAGGTTGGGGATTTATCTCTTTAGGCTAATTGTAGCTCTTTGAGCAGTAGTTTAGAGATTTATCCCCTTTAAGGACCTTGTATGCCTTTCTTTTTGGCAATAAAATTCTCCCACTTTTCATTTTAAAAAAACCATAAGAATTGGCATAACCTTAACGGTAGGAACATCACCGTCAACCACGCTCAGTCTAGATCTTGTGGTGGAGGCAAAGGCAGAGACGACAATTATCACAGTGGTGGTGGGGGATCTAGAGGTGCCGGTGGATATGGAGGTGGTGGTCAAAGCAATGGTTGGTATGGAGGTGGGAGGATCAATGAAGGTCACAGCAGTGGTGGTGGTGGAGGGAGAGATCAGGAATATGATGGTGGATCCTGCTACTCGAGAGACTGGGGTGGTTTTGATGGGAACTAGAGAAATAAAAAAAATAATGATCGCTTATGGAACTGTCTTTATAGTAGACGATTCTAATTATCAAGGCTTTTGATTTTCCCTATGCGTGCTCATTTTTTATCAATGTCATTGCTTCTATCTTAGATAACTTAGTGTGTTACTTGGTTGATGAATTCGAAAAGAAGAAATGTTGAATCCAAATTTGTTCTCTATTAAAATAATTAACCAAAAACCGTAAGTCCTAAACCCTAAACACTAAAAATTCTAAACCTTAAACCCTAAACACAAAACCGTAAAACCCTAAACAATAAACCATAAACCCTAAAACTTAAACCCTCAACCCTAAACCCAAAACCCTAAAAAGACAAAAAACTTAAACCTCAACTAAATAAATCATAAAAATAAAATAAATAAAAAAACCTAAACCAAAATAAAATAAAATAAAAACCTAAACTAAAACATAAACTTAAAAAACCTAAACATAAACCTAAAAGGATAATAAAATAGAAAAATAAAAACTAAACTAAAATAAAAAAAAACCTAAACTAAACTAAAAAAGAAAATACCTAAATAAAATAAAAACTATACCTATAATAAAAATAAAATAAAACCTAAACCTAAAAAATAAACCTAAAAAAATATAAAAAGTAATAAAAGTGAAACCTAAACCCTAAACATAAAAAAACATAAACCTAAAATAAAAATAAGCTATACATGAACCTATATTAAAATAAATTAAACTAAAATAAGTAAAACCTAAACCTAAACCTAAACTTAAACTAAATAAAATAAAATAAACTAAAAATAAACCTAAACCTAAATTAAAAAATAAAACCTAAAAATAAACCAAAAATAAAAACCTAAAACATCAACTTAAAAAAATAAAATAAAAACATAAACCTAAACCTAAAAATAAAAAATAAAACCAAAACCTACAAATAAAATAAAAATAAAATTAAACTAAAAAATAAACCTAAACCTAAACCAAAACCTAAGAAATAAACTAAATAAAAAATTAACTAAAATAAGTAAACCTAAAATAAATAAAATAAACTTAATAAAAATAAAGTTGGAGCTAAATAAAAATTTAAAAATAAACTAAATTAGCTAAATAAACCTAACCCTAATCCTTAAACCCTAAACCTGCAACCCTAAACCCTGAACCCTAAACCCTCAACACGTAACCCAAACCCAAAACCCTAAACCCTGAACCCTAAAACACTAATTGGCAAACCTTAAACCCTAAACTAAACCCTAAAACACTAATCGGTAAACCTTAAACCCTAAACTAACCCTAAACCCTAAGCTAACACTAAACCTTAAAAACCCTAAACCCTAAAGCCTAAACACTAAACCCTCTCTAAACCCTAATCTCTAATCCCTAAACCCTAACCCTAAAACCTAAACCCTAAAACCCTAAACCCTAAACCCTAAACCTAAAATCCTAAACCCTAATCCTTAAACCCTAACCCTAAACCTTAAACCCTAAACCCTAAATGCTAAACCTAAACCTAAAGAAACTAAATAAATAAAAAATAAATGTAAACCCTAAACCCTAATAATCCAAAACCTTAACTAAAACTTACACCTTAATAATGGGCGTAACCTTGATGGCGTGAACATCAAGATCAACTAGCTTAGTCTAGATCTGAGTTGGCAAAGTTGGAGGTCGCATTATCGGGTGGTGGGAGATTTGGAGGTGCTGATGGATATGGAGGTGGTGGTCAAAGCAGTGGTTGTTATGGAGGCGGGAAGAGCAACGGAGGTTACAATCGTGGTGGTCGCGGAGGGATAGACTGGTGATATGATGGAGGATCCCGCTGCTCGAGAGGTGGTGGTGGTTTTGATGAACCGGAGAAACCAAGAATGGCCGATCACCGCTACTTATGGAATACTAGAGATAGTTTTAGTTATCTATGGTTTTGATTTGCTCTATGCATGATCATTTTATCTATGTCATCGCTTGTGTCTAAAACTTGGTGCTACTTGGTTGGTGAAATCAAGAAATGTTGAATATTAGTTTATTCTTAAAAAAATTAAACCCTAAACCCTAAACTAAAACCAAATCTAAACCTAAACCTAAACCCTAAACCCTAAACCCTAAAAACCCTAAACCCTAAATACTAAACCCTAAACATTAAACCATAAACCTTAAACCCTAAAATCCTAAACCATAAACTCTAAATACTAAACCCTAAACCCTAAATCCTAAAATGCTAAACCCTAAAACCTACAACTAAACCCAAACCTAACCTAAAACCCTAAACTCTAAATTTAAACCCTAAACTATAAACCTTAAACCTAAACCTAAACTAACCTAAACACCAAATAAATAAAATTAAACCTAAATAAACCTAAACTTAAACCAAACTTAAACTTAAACAAACTTAAACCTAAACAAACTTAAACCTAAACTTAAACCTAAACTTAAACTAAATATAAACTAAACCTAAACTCTAAACCCTAAAGTTAAACTTAAAACTAAACCCTTAAACCTAAATTAAACTAAACTAAATAAAACCTAAATATTAAATAAACTAAAATTAAAACCTAAACTTAAACCTAAAACCTAAACTTAAATCAAATCTAAACCTAAACTTAAACCTAAACTCCTAAACCTAAACCCTAAATATAAACCTAAACCTTAAACTTAAACCTAAACCTAAATAAAATAAACTTAAATTTAAACTCTAAACCTAAACCTAATCCTACCTAAATTTAAACTAAACTCCTAAACCTTAAACTTAAACTTAAACCTAATTAAACTTAAACACTAACTCTAAACCCTAATCCCTAAACTTAAGTTAACTCCCTAAACCTAAACCTAAACTTAAACCTAAACCTAACCCTAAACCCTAACCCGAAACCCTAAACCTTAAACCCTAAATCCTAAACCCTAAACCTAAACCCTAAACCCTAAACCCTAAGTCCTAAAACCTAAAATCCTAAACCCTAAATCCTAAACTCTAAATCGTAAACCATAAACCCTAAACCCTAAAACACTAAACCCTAAACCCTAAAACCCCAAACCTTAAACCCTATGCCCTAAACCCTAAACCATGAAAACCTAAAAACTTAAACCTAAACTAAATAAAACCTAAAAATAAAATAAATAAAAAAACTTAAACCTAAATAAAATAAAAACCTAAACTAAAACTAAACCTAAACCAAAAGATAATATAATATAAAAAATAAAAACTAGACTAAAATAAAATAAATAAAAACCTAAACTAAACTAAAAAAAATAAAATAAACCTAAAAATAAAAAAGATCTAAATAAAATAAGAACTAAACCTAAAATAAACATTAATTAAACCTAAAACAAAATAAAATAAAAACTGAAAAAAACTTAAACATAAAATGTAAACCTGCACTAAAAAAATCCTAAACCTAAAATAAAAATAAAATAAACAAAAAAAAACCAAAACTAAAATAAACTAAACTAAAATAAATAAAACCTAAACCTAAACCTAAAATAAACTAAACCTAAACCTAAACCTAAACTAAATAATATAAATAAACTAAAATAAACCTAAACTTAAACTAAAAAATAAAACATAAAAATAAACCAAAATAAAAAACCTAAAACCTAAACCTAAAAAATAAAATAAAAGTCTAAACCTAAACCTAAAAAATAAAAAATAAAACTTAAACCTAAAAAATAAAATAAAAATAAAACTAAACTAAAAAAATAAACATAAACCTAAACCTAAACTTTAAAAATAAACTAAAACAAAAATACCTAAACTAAAATAAGTAAATTAAACTAAGTAGAAACAAAAATGGACCTAAATACAAATAAAAAAATAAAAAAAAAACTAAAATAAATAAAAAATAAACTTAATAAACTAAATAAACTTAAACTTATTGATTTACTTAATTTAAAAAAAATTTAAAAAATAAGCAAATAAAAACCCTAAACCCTAAACCTTAAACTCTAAACCTTAAACCCTAAATAATCCCAAACCATAAAACCCTAAACCATAAACCCTAAACCCTAAACCCAAACCCTAGACCCTATACCTTAAACCTAAACACTAAGCCCTAAACCCTAAAACCTAAACCTAAACTAATCCTAAACCCTAAGCTATCTCTAAACCCTAAACCCTAAACCCTAAAAACCCTGAAGCCTAAAGCCTAAAAACTATACCTTAATCCCTAAATCCTAAACCCTAACCCTAAAACTTAAACCCTAACCCTACTGGAACTGTTGGTGGATATCATGGTGGATATGGAGGTAGTGGTTATGGAGGCAAGATCTTGAGGTTGAGGATCTGGAGGTGCTAATGGATCTAGAGGTGCTAATGGGTATGGAGATAGTAGTTATGGAGGCGAGAGGAGCGTTTAGAGGTTAAAATTCTCATGGTGTCGGAGGAATAGATCAGGGATATGATGGAGGATCCTGCTACTCATGAGGCGAGGGTGGTCTGATGGGAACTAAAGAAATAGAAGAATGGTCAATCTGATCTATTGCTTATGGAATTGTGTCTTTACATTAGAGATGATTCTAGTTTTCTAGGGTGTTTGATTTGCTCTATGCGTGCTCATTATTTATGTATGTCGTCGCTTGTATCATAGAAAACTTGGTCTGCTACTTGGTTGAAGAAATCAAAAAGAAGAAATGTTGAATCTGAATTTCTTCTCTATTAAAAATAACCTTAAACCCTAAACCCTAAACCCTAAATGAAAACCTAAACCTGAAACCCTAAACCCTAAAAACCCTAAAAACCCTAAAACCCTAAATCGTAAACCCTAATCCTTAAACCCTAAACCCTAAACCCTAAACCCTAAACCTTAAATCCTAAACTAACATAAATCTTAAACCCTAAATGCTAAACTAACCTAAACCCCAAACCCTAAACCCTAAACCCTCAACCATAAAGTAAAAAACCCTAAACCCTAAAATAATACCCGAACATAAAATAAAAATGAAAAAACCTAAAATAAAATAAAATAAAAACTAGATAAAAATCTAAACCTAAAAAATAAATCTAAAACTAAAATCTAAAATAATAAAAAATAAAACTAAACCTAAAATAAAAAATAAAATAAACCTAAACTAAAAATTAAACTAAAATAAATAAAACCTAAACCTAAAATAAACTAAACCTAAACACGAAACTAAATAAAATAAACAAAACTAAAAATAAACCTTGACCTAAACTAAAAAATAAAACCTAAAAATAAACCTAAAATAAAAAACTAAAACCTAAACCTAAAAAATTAGAACATAAACCTAAACATAAACCTGAAAATAAAAAATAAAACCTAAACCTAAAATAAAATTAAAATAAAACTAAACTAAAAAATAAGCATAAACCTACACATAAACCTATAAAATAAACTAACATGAAAAACCTAAACTAAAATAAATAAATCTAAACCTAAATAAAAATAAAAATAAACTAAAACAAAATAATAAAATAAAATAAATGAAACTAAAAAAATAAATTAAATAAATCTAAAAATATTGGCTTACTTAATTTTTAAAAAAAACCCTAAACCCTAAACACAAAACCCTAAACTCTAAATCTTAAACCCTAAACCCTAAAACTAACCCTAAACCATAGACCATAAAACTACAACCCTAAACCTAATTCTACACCTAAACCCTAAACCCCTAAACCCTAAAACCCTAAACCTAAAACCAAAACCTAAAACCCTAAACCTAAACCCTAAAACCCTAAACTTAAACTATAAACTAATCCTAAACCTTAAACCTAAAGCCTAAACTAAACCTTAATCTAAACCCTAAACAACCAGCTATAAACCTAACCCTCAAGCTGTGAAACCTAAAACCTAAACCCTAAACTCTAAATCCTGAACCTTAAACCTTTAAAACCCTAAACCATAAAGCCTAATCTGTAAACCTTAAATCCTAAAGCCTAAACTAACCCTAAACCCTAAACCATAAACCCTAAAAATCCCGAACCCTAAAGCCTAAACACTAAATCTTAAACCCTAAACCCTAATTCCTAACCTTAAATCCTAAATGCTAAAACCTTAAATGTTGAAACCCTAAACCCTAAACCATAAACCTTAAACCCCAAACCATTAAAACCTTAAAACTTAAACCTAAAAAAATAGATAAAAAACATAAACCTAAATATAATAATAAAATAAAATAAAATAAAAACCTAAACTAAAACCTAATCCTAAACTTAAAAGTAAAATAAATTTAAAAAGTAAAAATAAAGTAAAATATAATAAATAAATAGTTAAGCCTAACTAAATAATAAAATAAACATAAGAATAAAAAACTAAATAAAATAAATAAATGTAAAATAAAAATATAATAAACCTAAAATAAATTATAAAAAACCTAAACCTAAAATAAATGAAAATAAAACCTAAACCTAAAATAAAAAAACCTAAACCTAAAATAAAAATAAAATAAATAAAATAAACCTAAACCTAAAATAAAAAAAAACTAAACTAAAATAAATAAAACCTAAACCTAAACTTAAAATTAACTAAACCTAACCCTACTAGACAAAATAAAATAAAATCTAAAAATAAAAACCTAAACCTAAACAAAAAAATAAAGCCTAAAATAAACATAAAATAAAACCTAAAACCTAACCTAAAAAAATATAATAAAACCTAAACCTAAACCTAAAATAAAAAAAAAAATAGAACCTAAACTTATAAAATAAAAAATAACTCAACTAAAAATAAACTTAAACCTAAACCTAAACCTAAAAGATAAACTAAAATAAAAAAAACCTAAAATAAAAGTAAACTAAAAAAATTTAAAAATAAACTTAATATACTAGATAAACCTAAACCTACTGGTTTACTTAATTTTTTTTTTTTAAAAAAACCATAAACCCAAAATCCCAAACCCTAAACCCTAAACCCTAAATCTACAACTTTAAACCCTAAACCCTAAACCTCAAAAAACACTAAACCCTAAACCTTAACCCTAAACATTAAACCCTAAAAGCATAAATGCTAAAACCCTAAACCCTAAACCCTAAACCTTAAACCTTAAACCCTAAACCCTAAACCACAAACCCTTAACCTAAACCTAAAGTAACCAAATAAATTATAAAATAATACTAAGCCCTAAAACTTAATAAAATTAAAGCTAAACCAAAACCCTAAGAGTGGCCAAAACCTTGATGACAAGAACATGACCATCAACTAGGATCAGCCTAGATCAGGCGATGGAGGTGAAGGCAGAGGTGGCGGTTATCATAGTGGTGGTGGGGGATATGGACGTGCTAGTGAATATGGAGGTGATGGTCAGAGCAGAAGTGGTTTTGGTGGTGGAGGAGTGACTGAGGTTACAACAAACATCATGGTGATGGGGAGAGATCGGGATATGATGGTGGATTTCGCCACTGAGAGGCCGGGTGGTTTTGATGCTAGAGAAATTGAAGAACCAACTGAATGCTTATGGAACTATGTCTTTACAGTAGAGATGGTTCTAGTTACCTAGCATTTTGGATTTTCAATATGTGTGCTCATTTTTGAACTTTGTTGTTGCTTGTGTCTTAAAAAACTTGGTGTGTTACTTGGTTGATGAATTCAAAAAGAAGAAATGTTGAATATGAATTTATTCTCTATTAACAAAATAAAACCAAAAAACTTTAAACCTAAAATAAAACTTGAACCGTAAACTTAAAACCTAAACCAAAAACCCTAAACCCTAAACCTTCAACCCCAAACCCTAAATCCTAAAACCCTAAACCCTAAACCCTTAACCCTAAACCCTAAACCCTAAACCCTAAACCCCAAACCATAAACCCTAAGCCATAAACCCTAAACACTAAAAATCTAAAAGACTAAATGCAAACTAAATAAAACCTAAAAATAAAAAATAAAAAAACCTAAACATAAATAAAATAAAAAATACTATAAAATAAAACCTAAACTAAAATCTAAACCTAAACCTAAACCTAAAAATAAAATAAAAGAAAATAAAAATTAAAAGCTAAATAATAATAAAATAAATAAAAACCTAAACTAAACAAAAAAAATATAATAAACCTAAATAAAATAAAAAATAAACATAAAATATAAAAAAAAATAAAATAAAATAAAAACTAAATAAAAATATAAACCTAAAAAATAAACTTAAAAATAAAACCTAAAAATAAAAAATAAAAAATAAAATAAATATAAACCCTAAACTAAAAAAAACTAAACCTCAAATAAAAAAATAATATCAGCCTAAACCTAAACTAAAATAAATAAAACCTAAACCTAAACCTAAAATAAACTAAACATAGACACTAAATAAAATAAAATCAAATAAACTAAAAATAAAACTAAACCTAAACTAAAAAATAAAACCTAAAAGTAAACTTAGAATAAAAACCTAAAACCTAAAACTAAACCTAAAAATAAAACATAAAACTAAACCTAAAAAATAAAATAAAAATAAACATAAACTAAAACCTAAACCTAGAAAATAAACTAAAATAAAAAACCTAAACTAAAATAAATAAACTAAAGTAAATAAAAATAAAAAATATAGTTAAAAAATAAACTAAATAAACTGGATAGACCTAAAACTACTAGTTTACTTAATTTTTTTAAAAAAACCCCTAAACACTAAACCTTAAACCCTAAACCCCAAATCGTAAAACTAATCCTAAACCCTAAATTCGAAACCAACAACCCTAAACCTACAACCTTAAACCCTAACCCTAAACCCTCAACTGTAAACCCAAAACCCTAAACCTTAAAACTCTAAAGCCCTTAGCCCTAAACCCTAAACAAAACCTAAACCCTAAACCCTAAATTAACCCTAAACCTAAACCTAAAAAAACACTAAACCTTAAAACCCTAATCCTAAAGCTTAAACCCTAAACCCTAAACTCCTAAAAAACATAAAACCTAAACCTAAACTAAATAAAATAAAAAAATAAACCTAAACCTAAATAAATAATTAAATAAAATAAAATTAAAATTAAAAATAAACTAAAATAAAATAAATAAAAACCTAAACTAAACTAGAAAATAAAATAAACCCAAGAATTAAAAAATCTAAATAAAATAAAAACTAAATGTAAAATAAAATAAAATAAACCTATAATAAAATAAAATTAAAACTAAATAAAAACCAAAACCTAAAAAATAAACCTAAAAAAAATAAAAAATAAAACTTAAACCCTAAACTAAAAAAAATTAAACCTAAAACTAAACCTAAAAAAAATAAAATAAAAACCTTAACCAAAACTTAAACCTAAAAATAAGAAATAAAACCTAAACCAAATAAACTAAAATCAAAATAAAACTCAACTAAAGTAATCCTAAACCTAAGCTAAAAAATAAAACCTAAAAAAAACCTAAAATAAAAACCTAAAACCTAATCCTAAAAAAATAAAATAAAAGCCTAAACCTAAACATAAAAATAAAAATAAAACCTAAATCTAAAAAAAACTCAACTAAAAAATAAACCTAAACATAAACCTAAACCTAAAAAATAAACTAAAATAAAAACCTAAATTAAAATAAATAAACCTAAAATAAATACACTAAACTAAAAAAAAAACTTAAATAAAAAAATTAAATAAATAAATCAAATTAACCTAAACCTATCGATTTACTTAATTTAAAAAAAAACCTTAAACAACAAAACTAACGTTAACCCTTATACCTACAAAACTAAACCTACAATCCTAAACCCTAAACTCTAATCCCTAAACCCTAATACCAAAACTCTAAACCTTAGACCTTAAACCCTAAAGCCTAAACTGTAACCCTAAACCTTAAACTCTAAAAGCATAAACTTTAAATCCCTAAATCCTAAACCCTAAACCCTTAATGCTAAACCCTAAACCCTAACCCTAAACCCTAAACACCAAACCCTAAAGTTAAACCTAATGTAACTAAATAAATTAAAAAATAAACCTAAACCCTAAAACCTAATAAGCATAAACCTAAAGCAAAACCCTAAGAATGGGCAGAACCTTAACGGCAGAACATCACTCCAAACTCGGCCAAGATCTGGTGGAGAAAAGAGGACATTATCATAGGCTGGGAACTGGAGGTGGTGGATAAAGAGGTGGTGGTTGGAGTAGTGGTGGTTATGGAGGCAGGAGGAGCGATGAAGATTACAGTCGTGGTGGTGGTGGAAGGAGAGATCGAGGATATGATGGTGGATCCCACTGCTTGAGAGGCCAGGATGGTTCTGATGGGAATTAGAGAAATTGAAGAACGGTCGATCAGATATGTTGCTTACGAAACTGTGTCTTTACAGTACATATGGTTCTAGTTATTTAGGGTTTTTTTATTTGCTCTATGTGTGCTCATTTTTTATCTATGTTGTCTCTTGTGTCTTAGAGAACTTGATGTGTTACAGGGCTAATGAAATTAAAAAGAAGAAATATTGAATATGAATTTATTCTCAATTAAAAAAACCAAAAACCCTAAACTAAAACATGAACCCTAAACCTTAAACCTATACCCTAAACCCTAAACTCTAAACCTTAAATCGTAAACCCTAAAAATAGAAAAACATAAAAAAACACTAACCCTAAATGCTAAACACTAAAACTAACCCTAAACCCTAAACCATATACCCTAAAACATTAAACTCCTAACCCTAATCCCTTAAAAGAAACTAATAAAAAATGAAACTAAACTAACTAAAACTAAAACTAATAAACTAGTAATAAACAAAAATAACAAATAATAAAAAAATAAAAACTACTAAATCTAACTAAACTAAACAAACTAAATAATTACTAAAAAACTAATAAACTAATAATAAAAATAATAAACAAACCTAATAAACAAACTAATAACTAAATTAAACATAAACAAGAGAACCCCATAAATAAACTAACTAAAAAAAACTAAGCTAATAAAACTAATAATAATAAAACTAAACCTAAACTAATAACCATAATTAAACTAATAAACTAACTAAACTAAACCCTAATAAATAATTAACTTATAATAATAACTAACTAATAAACCTAAACCCTAAACATAACTAACTTAACAAATAATTAACTAATAATAAAACTAAACCCAATAACTAAACTAAGTAAACTAAAACTGATAAACTAAGTAAATAACTAATAAATAACTAACAATAATAACTAACTAATAACTAAACTAAACTAACTAATAAACTAATAAACAAACAAATAAATTAATCATAATAATAAACTAACTAAATAATAATAACTAAAACTAATAATAAAACTAAAAAACTAATAAACTAAAATTAAATAACTAATAATAACTAACACTAAACTAATAAACTAATAATAAACTAAACTAAACAAAAATAATAACTAAACTAATAATAATAATAACAAAACTAAATAATAAATAAATCCTAAATAAATAAACTAAACCAAATAATAATTAACAAACATAAAAAATAAACTAGTAATAATAAACTAATAAAACTTACTAAACTAATAAATTAATAACTACAACAACAACAAAAACAACAATAAACAAGCCTTAATCCCACTAGGTGGGGTAGGCTACATGAATCCTTCATCTCCATTGTGTCCTATTACGTGTCAAATTCTTAATTAGATCAAGTATATGAAGATCATTTTTTATACATCTTAACCAAGTCTTTTTAGGTCTATCTCTACCTTTCTTAACATAAGGCAAATCTAATGCATCTACTCTCCTAATCTTATAAATGCTTTATGTGGCCAAACCCTAAGACTCCCCTAATCTTATCTACCATTGAGCTACTCCAACTTTTCCTAATATACTCATTTTGCATTCTATCTCTAAGATTAAAGCCACTCATCCACCTAAGCATCATCATCTTTGTAACACTTAACTTAGTCTTATGTTTCTCTTTTATTGGCCAACATTCTACACCATAAGTCATCGTGTCTTACCACCATCTTATAAAATTTTCCCTTAAGTTTAAGTGGAACTTTTCTATCACATAATAGGCCAAATGCATTCCTCCACTGTAACCATCCAACTTGAATTCTACTAATAACATCTCCATCTATTTCACCAACATTTTGAACAATAGAGCCTAAATATCTAAAAACATTCACTCTTAAATGACCCAATGTCACAACACTACCACTAGAACTTCTACAACTAAAATTAAACTCCATATATTCAGTTTTAGATCTACTTAAACTTAAAAAAGTTTAGACTCTAGAGTTGACCTCAATAATTCAAGTTGTTGGATTCCCTCTAGTCTTATCAACAAGAGGAATGTCATCAAGAAAAGTATACACCAAGGTACATCTTCTTGTAAATGCCTAGTAAGAACATCCATAACTAAAGTAAAAAAGATAAGGGCTTGATCCTTGATGTAATCCAACTAATAGGAAAATATTTTGTCAACCCTCCTTGTGTTTGGACACAAATTCTAGTACACATATCCTTAATGACTTGAATATAACCAATATTAACTTTTGTTCTAGAACCTCCAAAGAACATCTCTTGAAACTTTATCATAAGTTTTCTAAATCAATAAGTATCATATGTAGATCCTCCTTACTTTCTATGCTTCTCCATCAAACCCTTAACAAATGTATAGCATCCATAGATCTACCAAGCATGAAACCAAACCGATAGAGAAACTTATATCACATCGTAACCTATGCTCAATTACTCTCATAATTTTAATGTATAAAATTAATTCTCTATAATTTGCACACTCTTGTGCATTACCTTATTCTTAAATATAGGAACTAACAAACTCTTTCTCCACTCATGCATCTTTTCTGCCTTTAAAATGACATTAAAAAGATTTGTAAGCCAAGAAATTCCTTGATCTCCTAAACATTTCCACTATTGGAATATTATCCTACTATTTTTCCACATTTCATTTTCTTTAAAACTTCACTAATTTCAGATTTACTAATAATGATAAAAATGAAATTCTCTATTTTGTTAGGTATTAAGTTAAAATCAATTGTACTTTAGATCCTTCATTGAAAAGTTTATCAAAATACCCCATCCACCTATTTTCAATATCCTTTAAAAAAAGCATTTTATTAATTTCATCCTTAATACACCTCACTTGAACTATGTCTTACTTCTTCTATCTCTTTGGTCTAACTTATACATACATTTTTTCACCTTCTTTGGTATCTAATCTATTATATAAATCACTAAAAGCTAAATTTTTAGCATCATATCGCTTAGACTCTACACTATATCTTTTCAAATTCTCCAAGTTTTTACATCTAAACTAAGTTTTATAACAATACATCTTATTTTTTATCTTTTCTTACACACTCTGACTCCACCACTAATTATTCTTATTAAAAGAAACTTTTTATTTTGATTCTCCAAGCACATCCTTAACAACTTGCTTAATTTTACTTATTATTTTTTCCCACATAATATTAGCTTCCTCATGAACATCCCAAATTCTAATCTCTTGTAGCTTGCTCTTAAAAATATTTTTATTTATGTTCTTTAAGTGTCCCCATCTAATTCTATGACAAAAATTTGATTATTTTTTCTTACAACCTTTCATCTTAAAATCTAAAACTAAGAATGTTGGGTACTTAGATTTTCACTTGAATGACTAATATTTACAATTTAAATGATCTATTTTTCTTATCTAAAATAATCTTTGTTTTACTAGATCTATTTTTATAAGTAATAATATGTTCATCTCTTTCTTAAATAAAGTGTTAGTAACTACAAAATCATAAGCTAAAGAAAAATCTAAAATAGTCCTACCTTCTTCATTAGTCACTCTAAATCAATAAATACTTTTTCTTCAAGAGGTATCTTTTGTATTAATCCCTCCAATTCATTCGAAAATTTTCCTTTTGCGCTTACCTCCAAACCTACTTGAGGAGCATAAACACTTATAACATTGATAATCTTAGTATCAATAATAATCTTTAAAGCTATAATTCTATCTCCACATCTATTAATATTTATAACATTATCCTTCAAACTTTTATCTATAATCACACCTACATCATTTTAGTTCGACTTTTATCTGAATACCAAAGTGTAAAACCTAAACTATCAATCTCCTTGGCCTTCTCCCCAACCCATTTAGTTTCTTGAACACATAAAATATTTATCATTCTATGAACCATAATATCTATTAATATAAACTAATAACTAATATAATAAAAATTAAACTAAACTAAAAACTAATAATAACTTAAAAAACACTAAATAATAATAAAACCTAATAACATAAAAAACTAACTAAACTAAACTAATAATAATAATAAACTAAATAATAAATAACTAAAACTAAACTAAACTAAACACTAAACTAACTAAACTAATAAATAATAATAAACTAAATAAAAACTAACTAATAAAACTAATAATAACTAACTAATAATAATAAACTAATAATAACTAAACTAACAAAATAAATAACTAATAACTAAATTAACTAAAACTAATAATAATAATAATAATAATAATAATAATAATAATAATAAAACTAAATAAACTAAACAACCAAAAACCAAAATTAATAAAACTAATAATAATAAAACTAATAATAAAAACTAAACTAAAGTGAAATAAATAATAACCAAACTAATAAAACTAATAATAATAACTAAACATTAACTAAAAAAACTAATAATAAAACTAAACTAAAACTAACTAATAACTAACTAATAAAACCTGATAAACTAATAAATAATAAACTAAAAACCTAATAATAACTAATAAAAAACTAAAATTAATAAATAAAATAAATAAAATTAAAAATAAATAATTAATAACCTAAAACTAATAACTAATATACTAATAACTAATAAACTAAAAAACTAATAAACTAAACTAATAATAATAAAACTAATAAACTAACTAACTAAACTAAATAAGAATAATAAACAATAATAATAAAATAACTAACTAACTAAATTAATAATAAAACTAACTAATAAACTAACTAATAAATAACAAAATAACTAAACCCTAAACCCTAACTAAATAAATAAACTAAATAATAATAATAAAACTATTAATAATAAACATAAACTAATAATAATAATAAACTAAAGAAAAAAACTAAACTAAAATAAAACTAATAATAATCTAACTAACTAAACTAATAATAATAAATAATAAATAACTAATAAAAAATTAAACCATAAACCAAACTAAAAAAACCTAATAATAATAAACTAATAAACCTAAACCCATAACTAAACTAATAAAACTAATAAACTAAACTAATAAACTAATAAATAAACTAACAAAACTAAACTAATAAAACTAAACCACTAACTAAAAGTAACTAAAACCTAAATAATAATAAAACCATATTCTAATAATAATAACTAACTAATAAGAACTAAACTAACTAACAATAAATAAAAAAAAAAAAAAAAACTAACTAACAATAAATAATAAATAAACTAAGATAAACTAAACCCCAATAAACAAATAAACTAAATAAACTAATAAACTAAAACTAATTAAACTAAGCTAAAATAATATTAACTAAAACTAAAACTAATAATAAACTAATAATAACCTAAAACTAATAAAAGCTAATAATAACTAATAAACACTAAACCAAAAACCTAAACCCAAAAACTAAGCTAAACCCTATTATTGGGTGATTTGAGATCTCTCATGTTCTTGGTGAGTTTTTGAGCGCTTTCTCTCTTGGATTCCCTATTAATTGTCAGCCTTGGGCCAATCTCAACCTATTCTTGAGGCGTCGACTTCTTCAAATCCATGGGGTAAATCCCATGTATCGATGGATCCTATTAGGGCATCAAATTTTTGGGTAATCCTACCACTAAATTACCTACTATTACTAAATCTTTCAAAGAGGATTTAGTTGGTAAGAATTCCTCCACCGAACCTCCTTTGAATTTGCTTCATATGACTTTTAAAGGTACTTCGACAATTATGATTCCAGATGACGATATTGAACGATTAGCTGAGACTTTTTATTTTTCTTTGATTGGAAAATTTTCAATTTAATGACCAAAGTTGGATAATATTTATTCTTTTTTTCATAGCTTAAATTTATCTGGTTCTTTTTCTATTAGGTTGATTGATGCAAGGCATGTTTTGATTAAACTTTCTAATGACCTTGATTACGAAAGAATTTCTTCTAGGCATTCTTACTATGTTTTTAATTATCAAATGTGTATTTTGAAATGGACGCCTATATTTGATGTTAATGAAGAGTCTCCTATTATTCCAATTTGGATTTCTTTACCTAACTTGTAGATTCATCTATTTAATCATTAGATTTTTTTAAGCTATTGGTTTACTTTTTGGTCAAACTTTGCAAGTTGATCAAGGAGCAACTACTTCTTCTAGACTGTATGTTGTTAGAACTCTTGTACAGATTGAAATTACTAAAAAATATCTGAAAGAAATTTGGTTGGGTTTGAAGAATTGTGATTATTTTCAGAAAGTTGTTTTTGAGAACTTTCCCATTTTTTGTAGTCATTGTAAGATTCATGGGCATGAAATTTTTGAATGCTATATTACTCATCCCTCTCTAGAAGAAAATTGCCGAAGAATTCAATTGTTGAAAAATTGATGATTCTCTCAAGTTGGATAAAGGAAAATCTAGTTTTCAAATTTTGATGTTTTGCAACCAGATTTCAATCTTCTAAAAAAGTTTTATCTATTAATGATTTGTGATGCTAAAGGTAATTTTGATGTTTTGAAAAGTTTTAACTAATAATCATGCTCTAAGTGTTTCTTTTGATGATTCTCTTAAAGGGAAGACTTTAGAGGCTATGGTTAACGATTCTAATGGTTTGATGTTGTGCATAAGTCCTTTCATGATGATGGTTTGAATATTAAGGCTAACACCATTTCTTCCAATCGTTGGATGTTGTTTCTCTTTGTCTGCTTTAGATCTTGGGAAAGAGACTATTTCTTTGCTTTCATTGATTGTGAAAAGAATGTTCTTATTTCTAATATTTTAACTTCTGTCCTAACAATCTTTTAATATTGGTGATCCTTCTTTAAAAATATAATTTATATGCTGTGATAATTTTCTCATTTTGAATAGTTATGTTTCAGTTAAAATGATGATTTTTCTATGGTAATTATGTTTAGAATTTTGGTAATATGATATGTGTTTCTATGGGATTTGAATCTTATTTTAATCCCTTACATGAAGATTGTATTGAAAATATGGATTATGCTTCTCTTACTTCTTTTATGAGTGAAGATAGGGAGGGGACTCTTCAGATTTTGTTGGAAAGTGAAAATATTGATAATTGTCTTCTTAATAAAGCAATTCTTGCTCCATCTTTCACTTCTGATTCTGAAATGCATACTATTTTTGATTTTCCTTTATCTATTATTGTGGATGATTTTGAATACTCTTCTTTGAAATTGATAGCTTCACTGATCCCTATGCCTTTATAATAATACGATTCATTTTTGAAAGGAGATTTTTGGAGAAAGGACATGGTTATAAAATCGTTTAAAAGAAGAAAAAAAAAGTGTTCAGATTTATGCCCCTCCTCACTTGCCAAGGGTTACTCATTCCAAAGAATTTTGGAAATAATCTCTCCTATCCTTGGGAGGTTTTTGCTTTTTGGGTGGTTTTTTCTCTGTTGGTTGAGCTTTTGCTATGTGTTTTCTTGCTAGAGTATTGCTTCTAATTTTCCTCCTTCTAGCTTGGTGATTTTGGCTTCCTATTTGTTGGGGTTTTTTTATGCCCTTTGGCTGGTTGGTTTTGTGTTGGTGGCTTTGTTCCTGTTGGCTTGCCTTTATTTGGTTAGTGCTTTTGCTCTCTTTGTTGGTGGTATGTTGGAATTTGTCCTGGTGTGGTTTGTCCATTGGTATTATTTCTAGTTGTTTATTTTAGTTTTTCCTGGCCTTCTTCTTTTTTTTTTTGTTGGTTTCTCTTGCTCTTCCTTGGATACATTTCTTGGTGCTCCATTGTGTGACTACTCTATCTATTTCTTTCCTTTAGTTAGTGCCTTGGTGGCTTTGGATTTGTTGTGGCTCTTTGATGCCTTGGTGGCTTTGGATTTGTTCTTGGCTCTATTTGTCTGAGGGCTATTTCTTTTTTTTTTTTGTCAGAGCTTTTTTCACCCCTCTTCTTAAGAGGTGTTCATAATTTTTTGGATTTCCTTCTATTAATTTTATTTATTGCCTCCTCTCTTCTATTTCCTTTCACTTTTTCTTTGGTTGCATATTATGATAGGTTCGTGTTTTTCTTTCATATGGCTATGATGATATGATGGATTTTTTCTTTGATATTTTGTTGCTGGTGACTTTTCCTATTTATAACACTTCTTTGAAGCTGGATACACTTAGGATTTGATGCTCCTCATTATTATGATTATCCTTCTTCTCTCATATCTGAGCCTGAGTTTTTTTCTCTTTATGTTCTCTGATCTCCTTATGGCTGAGATTTCTTGTAGAGTGTTCTCTTTTCGCTTGGTCTCTTCTTCTTCTTGAGGGAGCTAGAGTCTTAGATGGTCTATTTTTCTTAGATGGTTGAGTTGTCGCCAGTAGGCGTGTTTCCTTTTCTTATGGATCTTCATCTCTTTAGAGGTTCTTTTGAACTGGATTCTTCCACTGCCTTTTGCTTGGGTTTTTTAGTTTTGCCTTTATTTTTTTTCTTTATTACTTTACATTTGCCAGTCCCAAGTCCAGATGTGAAAAGTGGAGGGTTGTGATAGGTAGTCAACAGCCAGCATAAAACTTGTTGAAATAATCATGACATGAATCCTTTAAATCATTGTGTTAATGTTAGGGCATCCCTTGGAAGTGCATTGTATGGTTTGAATACAAGAAAATATTAATCGTGATCGTGCTGAGTGTAGTGTTAAATAAGCAAGGGTTCCCACTTTATGGATGGATGTAAAGAAGTTAGTCCATGAAACTAGAATTAGGTTAGAACTTGGAATATAGATACCTTTACAAGTAAATTAATGGAATTAATAGATATTATGGTTCATGGAAAGACAAATATTTTATGTGTTCAAGAAATTACATGGGTTAGGAGAAGACCGAGGAAATTTGATAGTTTAGGTTTTAATCTTTGGTATTTAGGTAGAAGTTGAACTAGAAATGATGTAGGTGTGATTATAGATAAAAGTTTGAAGGATAATGTTATAATATTAATAGATGTGGAGATAGAATTATAGCTTTAAAGATTATTATTGATACTAAGATTATCAATGTTATAAGTGTTTATGCTCCTCAAGTAGGTTTGGATGTAAGCTCAAAAGAAAATTTTAGAATGAATTAGGGATTAAAATAAAAGATACCTCTGAAGAAAAGTATTTATTGAGGAGAATGGACATGTTGGTAGAGTGGTAGAAGATTTTAAACGTATTCATGGTGGTTATGGATTTGGAGTGACTGAAGAAGGTAGGACTATATTAGATTTTTCTTTAGCTTATGATTTTGTAGTTGCTGATACTTTATTTAAGAAAAAAATGAACAAATTATTACTTATAAAAATGGATCTAGTAAAACTGAGATTGATTATTCTTTAATAAGAAAAATAGATCCTTTAGATTGTAAAGATTGTAAGGTCATTCCTAGTGAAAGTTAAGTACCCAACATCAATTATTAGTTATAGATTTTAAGTTGAAAGATTGTAAGAGAAAAAATAAATCAAATTATTGTCCTAGGATTTGATGGGGACACTTAAAGAACACAAATAAAAAATTTTTTAAAAGAAAACTACAAGAGCTTAGAATTTGGGATGTTCATAAGGAAGTTAATGTTATGTGAGAAAAAGTAGCAAGTGAAATTAAGCAAGTTACTAAAAATATGCTTGAGAATCAAAGGAAAAGCTTTTTTAATAAAATAGTTGGTGGTGGAGTCGAGTGTGCAAGAAAAGATAAGAAATAAGAAGCATTGTTATAAAACTTGGTTTAGATGTAAAAACTCAAAGAATTGGGAAAGATATAAAGTGACCTATAGAGATTCTAAGAAAGCAATATATGATGCAAATAATTTAGCTTTTAGTGATATATACAATAGATTAGATACCAAAGAAGGTGAAAGATATATGTATAAGTTTGCCAACCAAAGAGATAGGAGAAGTAAAGACCTAGTTCAAGTGAGGTGTATTAACGATAAAAATAATAAAGTGCTTTTCTTAGAAAAGGATATTGAAAATAGATGGATGAGATATTTTTATAAATGTTTTAATGAAAAATCTGAAAGTACGATTGATTTTAGAAACCTTAATACCTTAAAAAAATAGAGAATTGCATTTTTATTATCGCATTAGTAAATCTAAAGTTAGAGGAGCTTTAAAGAAAATGAAATGTGGAAAAATAGTAGGATCTGATGATATTCCAGTATAAGTGTGGAAATGTTTAGAGATCAAGGAATTTCTTAGCTTACAAATCTTTTAATGTTATTTTAAATACTAAAAGCCGATGAGTGGAGGAAGAGTTTGTTGGTTCCTATATTTAAGAATAAAGGTGATGCACAAGAGTGTGCAAATTATAGAGGAATTAAGTTAATGTGTCATACATTAAAATTATGGGAGAGAGTAATTGAGCATAGGTTATGATGTGATACAAAAGTTTCTCATAATTAGTTTGGTTACATGCTAGGTAGATCCACGATGGATGTTATACATTTGTTAAAAGGTTTGATGGAGAAGTATAGAGAAAGTAAAGAAGATCTACATATGATATTTATTGATTTAGAGAAAGCTTATAATAAAGTTTCAAGAGATGTTATTTGGAGAGTTCTAGAAAGAGTTATTAATATTGGTTATATCACATTAAGGATATTTATACTAGAGCTACTTGTGTCCAAACACAAGGAGGATTGATAAAATATTTTCCTATTTCGCTTGGATTACATTAAGGATTTTAAGACCTTACTTTTTTGCTTTAGTTATGGATGTTCTTACTAAGCATTTACAAGAAGATGTACCTTGGTGTATACTTTTCGATGACATTCTTCTTTGATAAGACTAGAGGAGTCCCGTGGAAACTTGAATTATGGAAGTCAATATTAGAGTCTAAAGGTTTTCATTTAAGTAGATCTAACACAGAATATATGGAGTGTAATTTTAGTTATAGAAGTTCTAGTAGTAGTGTTGTGACATTAGAAATTAATAAAGAGTGAGGATTGATATTTAGGCTCTATTGTTCAAAATGATGGTGAAATAGATGGAGATGTTATTAGTAGAATTCAAGTAGGATGGTTGAAGTGGAGGAATGCATCCGCTTGTTGTGTGATTGAAAAGTTCCACTTAAACTTAAGGGAAAATTTTATAAGGTAAGACCTATAATGACTTATGGTGAATGTTGGCCAATAAAAGAGAAGCAAGACTAAGTTAAGTGTTACAGAGATGAGGATGCTCGTGTGGATGAGTTTTACCTTAGAGATAAAATTCAAAATAAGTATGTTGGGAAAAGTTGGAGTACAGATATGATTAGAGAGTCGCTTAAATGTTTTTCCACATAAAGCAATCCAATGACTTGGTTAGAGAGTAGATGCATTAGATTTGCCTTATCTTAAGAATGGTGAGGTAGACCTAAAAGACTTGGTTAAGATGTATAAAAAATGTCCTTAGTATACTTGAATTAAATGAGAATTTGACACAATAATAACACAATGGAGATAAAGATTCATGTAACCACCCGCAGGGGATAAAGGCTTCTTGTTGTTGTTGTTATTGTTGTTGCTCTTGATGAATGTTTAGGACTAAACTCTTTAGATTCTCCTATAGCTCATTTGAGAGTTTTTTTTTTTTGTGTTTAGTCTCTAATATGGTCTTCTTGTACATTTTTTTCTTAGCAATAAATACCTTTTAGTTAAAAAAAACCCTAAACAACAAACTAAAATTAAAAATTAATAAACATAAGAATAAAAAACCTAAATAAAATAAAAACTAAATGTAAAATAAAAAAAAAATAAACCTAAAATAAAATATAATAAAAACTAAATAAAAACCTAAAGCTAAAAAATAAACCTAAAAATAAATAAAAAATAAAACCTAAACCCTAAACTAAAAAAAAACTAATCCTAAAATAAAAATAAAATATGCAAAATAAAATAAACCTAAACCTAAACTAAAATAAACTAAACTAAAATTAATAAAACCTAAACCTAAACCAAAAATAAACTAAACCTAAACCTAAACTTAAACTAAATAAAATAAAATAAACTAAAAATAAACCTAAACCTAAACAAAATAATAAAACCTAAAAATTAACCTAAAATAAAAAACTAAAACCTAAACCTAAAAAAAAAAAGCCTAAACCTAAAACTACAAATAAAAAATAAAACCTAAGCATAAAAAATAAAATAAAAATAAAACAAAACTAAGAAATAAACCTAAAACTAAAAAATAAACTAAAATAAATACCCTAAACTAAAAATAAATAAACCTAAAATAAATAAACTAAACTAAATAAAATAAAAGATAAACCTAAATAAAAATAAAAACATAATATAAACAAAAATAAATAAAAATAAAGTAAATAAACTAAATAAACCTAAACCTACCAATTTACTTAATTTTTTGTTAAAAAAAAACCTAAACCCTGAATCTAAGCCCTAAACCCTAAACCTATAACACTAAGCCTATAACCTACAACCCGAAACCCTAAAAAACCCTAAACCCTAAACCCTAAACCTTAAACCCTAAACCCTAAACACTAAACCCTAAACCTTAATCCCTAAACCCCAACCCTAAACACTATACACTAAACACTAAAAGCATAAACCTTAAAACCCTAAACCCTAGTTGACCTGATTTTTATGAAAGGTGATCTTAAAGAAGTCAACGAAGAGGTTGCGAAATACAAAGTTTGTTCTCCTACCCATGTTGGTCTTGTTGCACCTACTGATGTTGTGGTTCCTCTAGCAACACCGGTCTAGAACCTCATAGACTTCTTTCTTCCGTGTTCTCAACATCAACTGGGATCAACTGGTAAAATTATAACCCCGATTGAGTGATTAAAAAGGTGATAAGGATCCTCATAGTCGCTTCTCTCATAGGGATTAGGCCATTCTCTTATGGCCTAAACCCAAAACCATAAACCTTAAACCCTAAAAACCTAAAAAACTAAACCTAAACTAAATAAAACCTAAAAAGAAAATAAAGAAAAAAACATAAACCTAAATAAAATATAAATATAAAATAAAATGAATACTTAAACTAAAACCTAAACCTGAACCTAAAAAAACAAAAAAAAAACAAAAATAAATGAAAATAAAATAAATAAAAACCTAAACTAAACTAAAAAATAAAATAAACCTAAGAATAAAAAATTTAATAAATTAAAAACTAAACGTAAAATAAAAATAAAATAAACCTAAAAATTAAATAAAATAAAAAACTAAATAAAAACCTAAACCTATAAAATAAAACCTAAAAATAAATAAAAATTAAAATCTACACCCTATTCTAAAAAATAAAACTAAACCTTAAAATAAAATTAAATAAAGAAAATCAAATAAATATCAACCTAAACTAAAATAAACTAAAATAACATAAATTAAACCTAAACCTAAACCTAAAATAAACTAAACCTAAACCTAAACTAAATAAAATAAATTAAACTAATAATAAAATCAAACCTAAACAAAAAAAACCTAAAAATAAACCTGAAATAAAAACATAAAACCTAAACCTAAAAAAATAACATAAAAGCCTAAACCTAAACCTAAAAATAAAAAATATAACTTAAACCTAAAAAAATAAAATTGAAATAAAACTCAACAAAAAACTAAACCTAAACCTAAAAAATAAACAAAAATAAAACTTTGACTAAAATAAATTAACCTAAGGTAAATTAACTAAACTAAATATAAATAAAAATAAACTAAAATAAAAAATAAACTAAAATAAATAAAAAATAAACTAAATAAACTAAATAAACCTAAACCTACTAGTTTACTTAATTTTCAAAAAAAAAAACTTTAAACCATAAATCCCAAACCCTAAACCCTAAACAATAAAACTAACCCTAAACCCTAAACCTTGAACCTAAACCCTAAACCTAAAACCATAAACCCTAAACCCTAAACCCTAATCCTAAACCCCAACCCCTAAAAGCATAAACCCTAAAACCCTAAACCCTAAACCTACATCATAAACCTAAACACTAAATAAGAAACCCTAAACCTAAACCCTAAACCCTAAACCTAAACCTAAAGTAACTAAACAAATTAGAAAACCTAAACACTAAAACTTAGTTAAACCTAAATCTAAACCCAAATGCATAACCTTGACTAAACTAAAACCAAAAGAAGAGAAATGTTGAATTATTCTCTATTAAAACTAAAACTAAAACCCTAAACTAAACCTGAACCTACTCTAAATATAAATCTTAAACTAAGAACCTAAACTCCTAAAACTTAAAACCTAAACACTAAACCTAAACTAAACCTAAACTAACCTAAACTTAAAAAAATAACCCTAAACCCTAAAAAACCATAAACCTTAAACCCTAAATCCTAAACCCTAAACCCTAAGCCCTAATCCCTAAACCATAAACTAACCCTAAACCCTAAACCATGATGATAACCCTAAACCTTAAACCCTAAACCCTGAACCCTGAACTCTAAAATCCTAAACCCTAAACCCTAAACTAACCTTAAACCCTAAGCTAACCCTAAACCCTAAACCTTAAACCCTAAACCTTAAACCCTAAACCTAAACACTAAACCCTAAAACTCTAAACCCTAAAACCCTAATCCCTAAAGACTAACCATCAACCCTAAACCCTAAAAACATAAACCTTAAAACAATAAATAGTAAACCTTAAACCCTAAACCCTAAACTTAAACTTAAAGTAACTAAATAAATTAAAAAATAAACCTAAACCCAAGAACCTAATAAACTTAAACCCTAAGAATAAAGTGTAACGACTTAAACATCACAACCGCTGCCTAGATCTATCGATTGAGGTGAAGGCGTAGTGGTTATCGAAGTGGTGGTGGGGGATCTAGACGTGCTGGTCAATATGGAGGTGGTGGTTGGGGCAGTGGTTATGGAGGAGGAGCGAAGGTTAGTGTGGTAGAGGGATATGATGGATCCTACCGAGAGTAGATGGCGGGGGAACCGAGAAACTAAAGAATGACCGACTGACTGCTATGGAACTGTCTTTATAAGTAGATGGTTCTAGTTATCTAGGGTTTTGATTTTCTATGTGCTCATTTTTTATCTATATCGCCAGTGTCTTAGAAAACTGTGGGTTACTTGTTGATGAATTCGAAAAGAAGAAATGTTGAATTTGAATTTGCTCTCTGTTAAAAAAAAAAATTAAAAGGCCTAAACCCTAAACAAAAAACTAACCCTAAACCTAAACCTAAACCCTTAAAACCCTAAACCTTAAACCCTAAACCCTAAACTCTAAACCCAATCCCTAAACCCCAAAACCCTAAACCCAAAACCTTAAACCCTAAATCCTAAAAAAGATAAAAACTTAAACCTAACTAAATAAAACTAAAATAATATAAATAATAAAACAACATAAAACTAAACTAAAATAAAGTTAAAGTAAACCTAAAATAAAATAAAATAAAAACTAAAAAACTAAAACCTAAAATAAACCTAAAAATAAATAAAATTAAACCTAAACCCTAAAAAAAAACTAAAGCTAAAATAAAATAAAATAAACCTAAACCTAAACAAAAAAATAAATTAAACTAAAATAAATAAAAAAAACATAAACCTAAAATAAAACCTAAATGATTACCTAAACACAAACCTAAAAATAAAAAATTAGACCTATACCCTAAATTTTTAAAAAACCTAAACCTAAAATAAAAAATTTAAAGTAAACATAAACTTAAAATAAAATAAACTAAATTAAAATAAATAAAACCTACACCCTAAATCCTAAACCCTAAACCCTAAAATCCTAAACCCTAAACCCTAAACCGTCAACCCTAAACCTAAACTATAAACCCTAAAAACCTAAAAACCTAAACACAAACTAAATAAAACCTAAAAATAAAATAAATAAAAAAACCTACACCTAAATAAAATAATAAAATAAAATAAAATAAAAACTTAAACTAAAGCTTAAAACCTAAACCTAAACTTAAACTTAAAACTAATAATAAAATAAAATAAAAAAATGAAAACTAAAATAAAATAAAATAAAATAAATAAAAACCAAAACTAAACTAAATAAAATAAAATACACCTAAAAATAAAAAAGTCTATATAAAAGAAATATTAAACATAAAATAAAAATAAAATAAACCTAAAATCAAATAAAATAAATACTAAATAAAACCTAAACTAAAAATTAAACTTAAAATAAAACCTAAAATAAATAAAATAAAACCTAAATAAAAGCCTAAACTAAATGAACAAAAATAAAAACTCTAAAATAAACAAACTAAAATAAATAAAACCTAAAAATAAACTAAACCCTAAACCTTAAACCTAAAAAATAAATAAACCTAAACCCTAAACTAAACTAAAAAACCTAAAAACCTAAATCCTAAACCTTTAACTCTAAACACCAAACCCTAAAACTAACCCCTAAATCTTAAACCCTAAACCCTAAACCCTAAACCATAAAACCCTAAGCCCTAAACCCTAAACCCTAAACCCTAAACCCTAAACCTAAAAAATATAAAAAAACCTAAAACCTAAAACCTAAACTCTAAAAAAATAAATAAAAAAACCTAAACCTAAATAAAGAAAAATAAAATAAACTTAAACCTAAACATAAACCAAAACTAAATAAAATAAAACATACAAAAAATAACCTTAAACTTAAAATTAAAATATAAAACCTAAAAAAAATCCTAAACCAAAACCTAAAAATAAATAAATAACCTAAACCAAAAAAATAAAATAAAAATAAAACAAAAATAAAAAATAAACATAAACCTAAACTAAAATAAATAAACTAAACTAATAAAAATAAGAAATAAACCTAAATAAAAATATAAATTAAACTAAATAAACCTAAACCTACAAGTTTACATAATTTAAAAAGAAATATTAAACCCTAAACCCTAAACACAAAATCGTAAACCCTAAACTTTAAAACTAACCCAAAACCCTAAACCCTAAACTAACCATAAACGCTAAGCCCTAAACCCTAAATCGTAAACTCTAAACCCTAAACCTAAACTAAAACCTAAACATAAACCTAAAACTAAATAAACTAAATACCTAAACATAAATTAACTAAAAGCAGAACCTAAACCTAAACCTAAATAAATAAACCAAAAAGTAAACCTAAATAAAACTAAATAAACTAATAAATAAAACTAAAATAAATAAAATAAAACATAAACCTAAACCTAAACTAAACTAAATAAACATAAATAATCTTAAAACCTAAACCTAAAACCTAAAATAACCCTAAACCTAAACCTAAACTAAAAAATTTAAAAAAAAACTAAACCTAAGAAACCTAAACCTAAATAATACTTAAACCTAAACTAAACTAAATAAACCTAACCCTAAACCTAAACCTTAAAAAATCCTAAAACCTAAACCTAAAATAAATAAATAAAAAATAAACCTAAACCTAAATTGAAATAAATAAATAAAATAAACCTAAACCTAATAAAATAAAAACCTAAACTAAAATAAAATAAATAAACCTAAACCTAAACCTAAGCCTAAACTAAACCTAAACTAAAACCTAAATAAATAAACCAAAACCTAAACCTAAATTAAAATAAATAAAATAAACCTAAAAAATAGAAGTAAAAATAAAAACTAAAATAAACTAAAAAATAAAACCTAATCCTAAACCTAAAAAATAAATTAAACTAAATAAAATAAATAAAACCTAAACCTAAACCTAAATAAATAAAACTAAAAACTAAACCTAAACCTAAAACTAAACCTAAATAATAAAATCTAAACCTAAACTAAATAAACTAATAAATAAATAAAATAAACCTAACTAAATAAAAATAAATAAACCTAAACTAAACCTAAAAACATAAACCTAAACCTAAAAAACCTAAACCTAAACCTAAATAAAAACCTAAACCAAAACCTAAACCTAAGCTAAACCTAAACCTAAATAAACCTAAACCCTAAACCTAAATAAACCTAAACCTAAAATAAATAAAATAAAAGATAAACTAAATAAAATAAAATAAACTTAAAACCTAAAACCCTAAACCTAAACTAAAACTTAAACCTAAAAACCTAAACCTAAACCAAAACTAAACTAAATAAACCTAAATAGATAAAACCTAAATAAAAAAATCTAAACTAAATAAACCTAAACCTAAACCTAAACTTAAACCCAAAACCTAAACATAAAATAAAAAATAAACTAAAACTTAAACCTAACCCTGAACCTAAACCTAAGTAAATAAAAAATGAAAACCTAAACCTAAACTAAATAAATTAAACCTAAACCTAAAATAAAAAGGCTAAAACCTAAACCTAAACCTAAATAAAAATAAAGCTAAATAAACTAAAAAATAAAACCTAAACCTAAACCTAAAAGAAAAATAAACCTAAACTAAAATAAAATAAATAAATAAACCTAAACCAAATAAACTAAAACTATGTTTCCTTGGTTATTTTCTCTCTTCTCATTTATTGCTAGGTTGGGTGGTCCTCCTTGGTTTTTTCCTTGTTTGTTTGTTTAGACTACCATTTCTATTTTTTTTGTTTTTGATGATCTCTAGGATGGTTGTGGCTATGTTGTTGTTTTTTTCTACCTATTTTGGGGTCTATTTTGGGTTAGCCTTTATTTTGCTGCCTCCCTTCGATATTGGATCCTCATTGTTATGGTTGTGTTGAGTGGCAGTTGGTCTCTTCAAGATTTGATTAGCTTTGGTCTTTCAATACTTTTGCTATTTCTCCTAGTTTGTTGGAGATTCTTGTTGATTAATTTCTCTTGATTAGCATGAGGACAAGCTTTATGGTTTTTTCCTTCACCTATATATTTTATGGTGGTGATACTTGGTGGCTTTTATCACCTGGTTGATGGCATCCTTTCTCTACCTAGTTTCTTGTTTCTAATGATTCGGTTGTGGCTCTCCTTGCTTGAGCTTTGATGTCTATTTGAATGATGGTTATTGTTATTTTTTATTTTATTTTAATCTCTTTCTAGGCTATTGTATTAGTTTTTGCTATGCTTCTGAATTGGCTTGTCCCTTTCAATTCTTCCTTGCTGGTGGTGGCTTTATCACGACCTTGTGATCTTCCTGTAGTTGTTTATGATTGGTCGCTATGGTTTTGTTGGTTGTTGTCGTTATGGTTGTCGCCGCCTATTTCTTTGCTAATACAGTTCTGAAGCCTTTGGCTTTGCTTTTTGATGTTGGCTATATCAAGATTGTTGCTATGATGGCCATGATGTTACCCATATCTTAACTTTGGTTTGTAACCATTCTTAGGAAGTTTGGATGTTCATAATATGCATTGTTGCCTCTTGAGATGATCTTAATTGAGCGAGCCTTTTCTTTCTCGCCTCTCTAATTGTATTCTTTATCTTGTTCTTGTTAGCTATGACTATTGCCTTTATAGTGTTTTGTAGATTTCTTTTATAGGTTGGAACTTTTCAGATGGAATGATCGTACTCACCAACTCAAGATGTTGATGTTGATCTTGCTATCTCAAAAGGGATCATGAGCCACCATCGACTCTTTGATTATTTTTTTACTTATATTGTACTAGTCTTAATCTATGTCTTTTCCTCTTTACTTTAGTTGCTTTTTCTCTCTTTTCCATCAGATGGGGTTTAGCTTTTAGGTTCCTAGTTTCAGAGCTATAGATCTTTGAGCTTTAGCCCTATTAAGGACATTGCATCGTTTTCTTTTATTGTAATAAAATTATAACCTTTCCTTTAAAAAACCCTAAACCCCAACCCTAACCCTAAACCTAATACCCTAAACCCTAAACCCTAAAAACCTTAACCTAAAAATAAAATAAAATAAAAATTAAAAACTAAACTAAAATAAAAAAATTAAAAACATAAATTAAACGAAAAATAAAATAAACCTAAAAATAAAACCTGAACATAAAATAAAAATAAAATCAACCTAAAATAAAATTAAATAAAAACCTAAACCTAAACAATAAACCTAAAAATAAAACATAAAAAAAATAAATAAAAATAAAACCTAAACCTAAAATAAAAATAAAAAAAAACTAAACCTAAACTAAAATAAATAAAACCTAAACTTAAACCTAAAATAAACTAAACCTAAAAAAAACCTAAACTAAATAAAATAAAATAAACTAAAAATAAACCTAAACCTAAACTAAAAAAATAAAACTTAAAAATAAAGCTAAAATAAAATCCTAAACCTAAACCTAAAAAAAAGTAAAATAAAAAAATCTTAACCTAAACCTAAAAATAAAAAATAAAACTAACCTAAAAATAAAATAAAAATAAAACTAAACTAAGAAAATAAACATAAACGTAAACCTAAACCTAAAAAATAAACTAAAATAAAAAACCTAAACTAAAATAAATAAACTAAACTAAATAAAAATAAAAATAAACCTAAAAAAAAATAAACTAAACTAAATAAATTGAAACCTATGATTTCTTTAATTAAAAAAAATCCTAAACCCTAAATAATAAATCCTAAACCCTAAAACCTAAACCCTAAACCCTAAAACTAACCATAAACCATAAATTCTATACCTACAACCCTAAACCCTAAACCCTAAAAAACCTTAACCCTAAACCCTAAGCCCTAAACTAACCCTAAACTCTAAACCCTAAACCCTAAACTATAAGCCCTAATCTTAAACCCTAAACCCTAGCCATAACCCTAAACCCTAAACCCTGAAACCCTAAACTATAAACCCTAAACTAATCTTAAACCTTAAACCTTAAATCCTAAACCCTCAAAACCCTAAACCCTCAAAATCCTAAACCCTAAAGCATAAACCATAAACACTAAACACTACCTAACCCTAACTTGAACCTAAACCCCAAAAACCCTAAACCCTAAAGCCTAAACACTAAACCCAAAACCTTAAAACCTAAATCATACATAAACCCTAAATGCTAAAGCCTAAACACTAAACCCAAAACTTTAAAACCTAAACCCTAAGTATAAACCCTAAACCCTAAAACCCTAAACCCTAAACCCTAAACCCTAAACTAACCCTAAATCCTAAAACATAAAATCCTAAACCCTAAACCCTAAAACCAAAACCCAAAATCCTAAACCCTGAACCCTAAATCCCTAAACCCTAAACCCTAAACCCAAAAGCCAAAACCATAAATGATAAACCCTAAACCTAAAACCTTAAACCCTAAAAGCCTAAAAACCTAAACCTAAATGAAATAAAACTTAACAATAAAATAAAAATAAAACCCTAAACCTATATAAAATAAAAAACTATACCTAAATAAAATTAAAACCTAAACTAAAACCTAAACCAAACCTAAACCTAAATCTAAACTAAATAAAATAAAATAAACAAAAAAATAAACCTAAACCTAAAAATAAAAAAACTTGAAATAAAACATAAACCTAAAATTAAAAAATAAAATAAAACCTAAACTTAAACTAAAATAAAAAAAATATAACCTAAACCCTAAAAAATAAATAAAACTAAAACTCAACTAAAAAATTACCAAAACCAAAACTTAAACCTAAACCTAAATAAATAAAATAAAACCTAAAATAAATAACCTAAAATAAATAAACTAAGCTAAATAAAAAATAAAATAAACTAAAATATATAAAAAATAAAATAAATATACCTAAACTATTTACTTAATTTTAAAAAATAACCTTAAACCCTAAATCCTAAACTAAACCCTAAGAACCTATAACCCTAAACCCTAAATCCTAAACCTAAATCCTAAACCCCAACCCTAAAGCATAAACCTTAAAACACTAAACCCTAAACCCTACACCTAATCCTAAACCCTTAAACCTAAACCATAAACCCTAAACCCAAAATCCCAAATTCAAAACCTAAGTAACCAAACAAATTAAAAAAATCTCCCTAAAACCTAATAAACCTAAACCTAAACCTAAACCCTAAGAACGGGAAAAACATTGACCCTAAACTAAAAATAAAAAAAAAGAAATGTTGAATCTTGTTCTAAAATTAAAACCTAAAACCAAAACCTTAAGCTAAAACTCAACCTCCTAAAACTAACCCTAAACTTTAAAAACCCTAAACCCTAAAACCCTCAACCATAAAACCTAAATCCTAAACACTAAACCCCTAAACCTAAACCCTAAAACTAACCCTAAACCCTAAACCATAAACCTAAATATAAACCCTAAACCCAAAACTAATCCCTAAATCCCTATAAACCTTAAACTAAACTATCCAAACTCCTAAACCCTAACTAAACCCTAAATCTCAACCTAAACCTTAACCTAACTTAAATCAAACCTTAAACCTTAAACCTAAAACCTAAACCCTAAACCCTAAATTAACCTTAAACTAAAAAACTCCTAAACCTAAACTAGCAAACACTAAACCTTAAACACTAAACCCTAAACTTAAACCCTAAACCCTAAACCCTCAAACCCTAAACCCTAAAACCCTAATCCCTAAACCCTAACCCTAAACCCTAAACCCTAAAAGCATAAACCTTAAAACCCTAAACCCTCACCCCTAACTCCAAACCCTAAACTCTAAACTTAAACCTAATGTAAAAATAAATAAATTTAAAAATAAACCTAAACAAAAGGCATAACCTTGATGGTGAACATCACCCAACCAGGCTCGAGATCTAACGATGGAGGAAGGTAGGAGGCGACATCATAGGTGGTGGGGAATCTAGAGGTGCCGGTGGATATGGAGGTGGTGGATGGGGCAAGTGGTTAATGACAAGAGGAGTGGAGGTTATACCTGGTGGTGAGGGATATGATGGTGGATCTCGCTACTGAGAGCCAAAGTTGTTCTAATGGGAACAAGAAACTAAAGAATGGTCCTGATCTATTATATGGAACTATGTATTTACTAGAGATGATTCAAGTTATCTAGGGTTTTTTGATCTCTATGCGTGCTCATTTTGATCTATGTCTTAGAAAATATGGTGTGTTACTTGGTTGATGAATTTTAAAAGAAGAAATGTTGAATATGAATTTATTGTGTGTTAAAAAAACCAAAATCTAAACCCTCCACTAAAACCTCAACCTAGACCTAGTATATAAACCTTAAACCCTTAAAACCCTAAACCCTAAACCCTAAACCCGAAACCCTAAACACTAAACCCTAAACCCCAAACCCTAACCCCTCAACCCTTAACTATCCCTAAATCCAAAACCCCCAAAAAAGATAAAAACCTAAACCTGGACTAAATAAAACCTAAAATAAAATAAATAAATAATAAACCTAAACCAAAATAAATAAAAATAAAATAAAATGAAACCTAAACTTAAACCTAAACTTAAACCTAAAAGGAAAATATAATAAAAAAATAAAACTAAACTAAAATAAAATCCTAAACTAAACTAAATAAACTAAATAAAATAAAAACTAAACCTAAAATAAAAATACAATAAACTTAAAATAAAATAAAATAGAACTACTAAAAAACCTAAACTAAAAGTAAACCTAAAATAAATAAAAATTAAAACCTATACCCTAAAAACATAAAAAACCTAAACCTAAAATGCAAATGAAATAAACCTAAACCTAAACTTAAAGAAACTAAACTAAAATAAATAAAACCTAAACCAAAACCAAAACCAAAACCCAAACCTTTAAAAAAACAAACCTAAAAAATAAACTAAAAAGTAACCTAAACCTAAAATAACTAATATAAAGTATACATAAAATGAAACTAAAATAAACTAAACAAAAAATAAATAAACCTACACCCTAAACCCTAAACCCTAAACCTAAACCAAAACCCTAAATCAGAAAACCATAAAAAAACCCTAAAAACTTAAAAACCTAAACCTTAACTAAATAAAACCTAAAAATAAAATAAATAAAAAACCTACACCTAAATAAAATAAAAAGAGAAAATAAATTCAAAAATCCTAAAAACCTAAACCTAAACTAAATAAAACCAAAAAGTAAAATAAAAAAAAAAACCTTAAATAAATAAAATAAAAAAAAAAAAAAAATATAAAAAACTAAAAGCTAAACTAAAACCTAAACTAAACCTAAACCTAACCTAAACCTAAACTAAAAAATAATAAAATAAAATTAAAACTAAACTAAAATAAAATAAATAAAACCTAAACTAAACTAAAAAATAAAATACACCTAAAAATAAAAAACCTAGATAAAATAAAAACTAAACATAAAATAAACCTAATAAAATAAAATATAAAACTAAATAAAACCTAAACATATAAAATAAACCTAAAAATAAACTTAAAATAAAACCTAAAAATAAATAAAAATAAACCAAACCATAAACTAAAAAAAACCTAAACCAAATAAATAAAATAAATATACCTAACTAAAACTAAATAAATAAAACTAAACCTAAACCTAAACCCTAAACCTTAAACCCTAAACCCTAAACCCTAAACACGAAACCCTAAAACTAACCCTAAACCCTAAACATACAACCTTAAACCCTAAAACACTAAACCCTAAACCCTAAACCCTAAACCCTAAAAGCTAAACCCTAAATACCTAAAAACCTAAACCCTAAACCTAAACATTAAAACCCTAAACTAACTAAGTAAACATACAACCTAAACCCTAAACCCTAACTTAAAATCTTAAACTCTAAACCTTAAACCCTAAACAAACCTAAAATAAACCTAAACCCTAAACACTAAACCCTAAAACCTATAACCCTAAACTAATCTTAAATCCTAAACCCTAAACCCACCCTAAACCTTAAAACCTAAAACCTAAAACCTAAACTAAATAAACCTAAAAAAATAAAATAAAACCTAAGCCTAAATAAAATAAATAAAATAAAAAACCTAAACTAAAACTAAACCTAAACCTATACCTAAAATAAATAAAATAAAAATAAATACTAAACTAAAATAAAAATAAAAACCTAATAAACTAAAATTAAAATAAACCTAAAAATAAAACCTAAATAAAATAAAAAAATCTAAACACAAAATAAAAAATAAAATAAACCTAAAATAACTAAAATAAAAACTAAATAAAACCTAAATCTAAACAATAAACATAAATATAAAACTTAAAATATATTAATAAAACCTACCCAAAAATAAAAATAAAGAACTTAAACCTAAAATAAAAATAAAATAAACCTAAGCCTAAACTAAAATAAACTAAATTAAAATAAATAAAACCTAAACCTAAACCTAAAATAAACTAAACCTATACATAAACCTAAACTAAATAAAATAAAATATACTAAAAATAAACCAAAACCAAAACTAAAATATAAAATCTAAAACCTATACCTAAAAAAACCTAAAAATAAAATAAAAATAAAACTAAAGTAAAAAATAAACATAAACCTAAACTAAACCTAAAAAATAAACTAAAATAAAAAACCTAAACTAAAATAAATAAACTAAACTAATAAAAATAAGAAATAAACCTAAATAAAAATATATAATAAACTAAATAAACCTAAACCAACCATTTTACTTAATTTAAATGAAAAACCTTAAACCTTAAACCCTAAACCATAAACACTAAATCCTAAACCCTAAACCCTAATACTAAACCCTAAAACTAACCCTAAACCCTAAACCCTAATCCCTAATCCCTATGCTCTAAACTAACCCTAAACCATAAACCCTAAACCCTAAACTAAAACTTAAACCTAAAATAAAAACTTAAACTTAAACCTAAAACTAAATAAACCAAAAACCTAAACCAAAATAAACTAAAATCAAAACCTAAACCTAAACCTAAATAAACTTAAATAAATAAACTAAAAAATAAACCTAAATAAACCTAAAAGAACCTAACTAAACTAAATAAATAAACCTAAACCTAAACCTAAACTAAATAAACCTAAACCTAAAATAAAAATTAAAACCTAAACCAAAAACCTAAACCTAAAACTTAAACAACCTAAACTTAAACCTAAACCTAAACTAAATTAAATAAATAAAATAAAAATAAAATAAAAGTTAAACCTAAACCTAAACCTAAACCTAAATAAACTAAATAAAATAAATAAAACTAAAATAAATAAGTAAATAAAATGAAAGCATAAACCTAAACCTAAACTAAACCAACCTAAATAAACCTAAACCTAAACCTCTAAACCTAAACCTAAACCTAAACCCAAAACCAAACCTAAACCTAAAATAAACCAAAACCAAACAAAGTTAAAAAAAACTAAAACTAAATAAACAAACCCTAAAACCTAAACCTAAATACCCTAAACCTAAACTAAACTAAATAAACCTAACCTAAACCTAAACCTTAAAACCTAAAAAACCTAAACTAAATAAATAAAATAAAAAATAAATAAATCAAAATAAACCTAAACCTAAACCTAAACCTAAAACAAATAAACTGAACCTAAAACCTAATCCTAAAACCTAAACCAAAACCTAAACTAAATAAATAAATTAAATAAACCTAAACCTAAAATAAAATAAACCTAAACTAAACTAAACTAAAACTAAACCTAAAAAAAATTAAAATAAAACATAAAACCTAAACTTAAACCTAACTAAAATAAATAAAATAAACCTAAATAATAAAAAAAATAAAAATAAAACTAAAATAAACTAAAAAAAATACATAAACCTAAACCTAAACCTAAACCTTAAAACCTAGACCTAAACTAAACTAAATAAAATAAATGAAACCTTAACCTAAACCTAAATAAATAACTAAAACTAAACCTAAACCTAAACCTAAAAGTAAACATAAAATAATAAAATCTAAATCTAAACTAAATAAACTAAAAAATAAATAAAATAAAACTAAACTAAATAAAACCTAAACTTAAACCCTAAACTTAAAGTAAAAATAAGTGAATAAACCTAAACAAAATCTAAAAACCTAAACCAAGAAAACCTAAACCTAAACCAAAATAAAAACCTAAACAAAAACCTAAACCTAAGCTAAACCTAAACGAAAAGAAACCTAAAACCTAAACCTAAATAAACCTAAACCTAAAATAAATAAACATAAATAAAACCTAAATAATATAAAACGAAAATAAACCTGAAACCTAAAACCTAAACATAAACTAAAACTTAAACCTCAAAACCTAAACCTAAACTAAACTAAATAAACCTAAAAAAAACTAAACTAAATAAACCTAAACCTAAACCTAAACTTAAACATAAAGCCTTAACCTAAAAATAAACTAAATAAATAAAAATAAACCTATACCAAAAAAAAATAAAACTAAACATTAAATAAAAATAAAGTAAACATAAACCTAAATAAATAAAAAAGAAAACCTAAACCTAAATAAATTAAATAAATTAAATATAAACCTAAAATAAAAAAGCTAAAACCTAAACCTAAACCTAAATAAAATAAAGCTAATAAACTTAAAAATAAAACCTAAACCTAAAAGAAAATAAACCTAAACTAAACTAAAATAAATAAATAAACTTAAACATAAATAAACTAAAACTAAATAAACCTAAACCTAAACCTAAAAATAAAAACCTAAACCTAAACCTAAACTAAAAATAAAACCTAAACCTAAATAAACTAAAAAGCATAAATAAAGTAAATAAATAAACTAAATAAAACATTTTTCCTGATTGGTGGATTGGTAGCTCCTTGGTTTTGCTAATTTTCTATTTTCCTCTTCATGGTGACTTGATCTATGGGGTTGGAGGGACTTTACTTGCCCTTTTCTCCTTCCTCATTTATTACTAGTGGTTTGGTGGCCTTTCTGGTTTTTTTTCCTTGTTGTTTGTTTGTCGGGTGACTACCATTTCTATTTTGGTTTTATTATCTCTGGAGGGTTGTGGCTATGCTTGTTGTGTTTTTTCCACCTATTTTGGGCTCTATTTTGGGTTAACCTTTTGTTTTAGCCTCCTTTCAATATTGGATCCTTTTGTTAAGTGGGTTTTATTGGTCTCTTCAATTTGATTAGCTTTGGTCTTTCAATACTTTTGGTTATTTCTCTAGTGTGGGGATCTACTTTTTTTGATGGCATGAGGACAACCGCTTTTTTTTTTTTCTTCTTTCTTGACCTGGTTATGGCTCATTTTTTTGGTGGCTTTTTATCTCTGCCTGTTGGATTAATGGCATTCTTTTCTCTACCTGGATTGGTCTAGTGTCTACCGATGATTGGCTCTCCCTTGCTTAGAGCTTTGATGTCTATTTGGATGTTGGTTGTTGTTATTTTTTATTTTGTTTTAGTCTCTATTTATGTATTTGATGTTGCTATGCTCAATTAGCTTGTTCTTTTGAATTCTTCCTTGGTGGTGGCTCAATCGACCTTGTTGTATCTTCGGGTGGTTGGCCATTTGTGATCCGTTATGGTTTTGTTGGTTGTTTGGTCATGGCTAGCTATTTCTTTATTTGCTAATGGAGGTTCTCAAGCCTTTTCTTCGATGTTGGCTTGTATCGTGAATCGGCTATGATGCCTGATGTTACCCATATCTTAAGTTTTGGTAGCATTGCATATGAATGTAACCCTTGTTAGGAAGTTTGGATGCTCATATGCATTGTTGCCTCTAAGAAGATCTTAATTGACTGAGCCTTCTCTTTCGCCTTCTAATATATTTCTTTACCCATATTCTTATATGACTATTGCTAGTGTTTGTAGATTTCATTTATAGGTTGGAACTTTTCATGGAATGATCGTTACTTAGTCAACTCAAGAGCTATTGATGTGGATCTTGTTATCTTTCCTCCCAAAAGGGATCATGAAAAACTAATTTTTTAATTATTATTTTACTTATATTATACTAGTTTAATTGATCTTTTGCTTTTCTAGTGTTGCTTTCTTTGTTTTCCATTATACATAGATAGGGGTTTAGCTCTTTAGGTTCCTTGTAGATCTGAGAGCAATATCTTTGAGCTTTACCCCTCTTAAGGACATTGTATCCTTTTCTTTTGTTATAATAAAATTCTAACCTTTCCATAAAAAAATACTAAAACCCTAAACCTAAACCAAACCCTAACCTAAACCTAAACCTAAACCCTAAACCCTAAACCTTAAACCCTAAACTACCATTAAACCCAAAACCCTAAAAAACCTAAACCACCTAAACCCTAAACCCTAAACCCTAAAACACAAAATCTTCAAACCCTAAAGCCCAAACACTAAATGCTAAACTCTAAACCCTAAACCCTAAAACTAACCCTAAACCCTAAACCCTAAATCCTAAACCTACAACCCTAAACACTAAACCCTAAACCCCAAACCCTAAACCCTAAGCCCAAAACCTAAAACCCAAAACCCTAACCCCTAAACTGTAAAAACCTAAAAACCTAAAAACTTAAACCTAAACTAAATAAAACCTAAAAATAAAATAAATAAAAAACATAAACTTAAATAAAAATAAAATAAAAACCAAATCTAAAACCTAAACCTATAAATAAAATAAAATAAAAAATAAAAATTAAAGTAAAACAAAATAAATAAATACCTAAACTAAACTAAAAAAATAAAATAAACACAAAAATAAAACCTAAACATAAAATAAAAATAAAATCAACCTAAAATAAAATAAAATAAAAACTAAAGAAAAACCTAAACCTAAATAATAAACATAAAAATAATATCAAAAAATAAATAAAAAATATAACCTAAACCTTAAACTAAAGAAAAAACCTAAACCTAAAATAAAATAAAATAAATCTAAACCTAAACTAAACTAAAATAAATAAAACATAAACCTAAACCAAAACCTAAACTAAATAAAATGAAATAAACTAAAAATTAACCTAAACCTAAACTAAAATATAAAACCTAAAAATAAACCTAAAATAAAATCCTAAAACCTAAACTGAAAAAAAGTAAAATGAAAACATAAACCTAAATCTAAAAATAAAAAAATAAAACCTAAACCTAAAAAGTAATATAAAAATAAAACTAAACTAAAAAAATGAACATAAACCTAAACCTAAACCTAAAAAATAAACAAAAAAAAAACCTAAACTAAATAAAATTAAAAATAAACTAGTAAAAAATATAAAAATAAACTAAATAAACCTAAACCTACATCACCTTTAATTAAAAAAACCTAAACCCTAAAACAAACTCTAAACCCTAAACTAAACCCTAAACTAAAATTATACCATAAAAACAACCTAAACCATAAACGCTAAACCTTAAGCTAAACCCCTAAACTAAACTGTAATAATCCTAAACCTAAACCCAAAACCCTAACCATAACCCTAAACCTTAAACCTAAATACCTAAACCCTAAAAACCTAAACCGTAAACACTAAACTAACCTTAAACCCTAAACCTAAACTCTCAAAACCCTAAACCCTAAAAACCCTAAACCCTAAAGCCTAAACCATAAACCCTAAACCTTAATAACCCAAACTAAAACCCTAAACCTAAAGCTCTAAACACTAAACTAAAACCCAAACCTAAACTAAATAACTCAGACCTAAACACTAAACCTAAATTCTAAAACATAAACCTAAACATAAACCCTAACTAAATTCCCTAAACCTAAACCTAACTACCTAAACCTAACCTAAACCCTAAACCTAACTAAACCCTAAATAAAACTAAAACCTAAACCCTAAACCTAAAACCTCAGGCTAAACCCTAAAATAAACATAAACCCTACCCTAAACCTAAACCCAATCCTAAACCTAAACCTAACCATAAACCCTAAACCCTAAACTTAAAACCTAAAACCTAAAACTAAACTAAACTATAAACCTAAAAATAAAATAAATAAATGTAAACCTAAACTAAAATAAAATAAAAAAATAAAAAATAAATAAAAACCTAAAATAAATAAAAAAGCTAAACCTAAAAATAAAATAAAATAAAAAATAAAAAAAAACTAAAATAAAATAAATAAAAGAATAAACAAACTAAAAAAATAAAATGAACCTAAAAATAAAAAACCTAAATAAAATAAAAAATTAAAAAATAAAAAATAAAATAAACCAAAATGAGATAAAATAAAACTAAATAAAACCTAAACCTAAAAAATAAACATAAAATAAATATAAAACCTAAACCCTAAACTAAAAAAAACCTAAACCTAAAATAAAAATGAAATAAACAAAATAAAATAAACCTAAACCTAAAATAAAATAAAGTAAACTAAAAGAAATAAAACCTGAACTTAAACCTAAAATAAACTAAACCTAAACCTAAACCTAAACAAAATTAAATAAAATAAATTAAAAATAAACCTAAACCTAAACTAAAAAATAAAACATAAAAATAAAATTAAATGCAAACCTAAAACTTAAACACAAAGAAATAAAATAAAACCTAAACCAAAACCTAAAAATAAAAAAATAAAACCTAAAACTAATAATAAAAATAAAAATAAATCTCAACTAAAAAATAAACTGAAACATAAACCTAAACCTAAAAAATAACTAAAATTAAAAACTTAAAAAAATAAATAAACTTAAAATAAATAAACTAAACTAAATTAAAATGAAAAATAAACCAAAATAAAATAAGAAATAAAGTAAACTAAAATGAATAAATAATATGATAAATATACTAAATAAATGTAAACATACCAGTTTACTTAATTTTAAGACAAAAAAAACCCTTAAACCTAAATCCTGAACCTACAACCCTAAACCCTAAACCCTAAAAAACCCTAACCAAATAAACATAAATCCTATACTAACCCAAAACCCTAAATGAAAGAATAAAAAACTAACTCTAAACCCTAAACATACAACCCTAAGCCCTAAAACCCCTAAACCTTAAACCCTAAACCCTATACCCTAAAACCTACAACCCTAAATCATAAACCCTAAGCCCCAAACCCTAAAACCTAAACCAAATCCTAAACTTAATCATAAACCTAAAAAATAAAATAAAATAAAATACCTAAAGTAAAATAAATAAACCTAAACCAAAAAAATAAAACTAAATAAAAAATAATAATCATAGGTAAAAATAAAAAATAAAATAAAATAAAATAAATAAAAAATAAATCTAAACCTATCGGTTTACTAAATTTAAAAAATAAACCTTAAATCCTAAACCCTAAACCCTAAACACTAAAACCTAAACCTACAACCCTAAAGCTACAACCCTAAACCTTAAACCCTAAATCCTAAACCTTAAAAAACTTTACACCCAAAACCCTAACCCTTAACTTAAACCCTAAAAGCATTCACCCTAAAATCCTAAACCCTAAACCCTAAACCCTAACACTAAATCTTAAACCCTAAACCCCTAACCTAAAACCTAAACCTAAAGTAACTAAATAAAGCATTCACCCTAAAATCCTAAACCCTAAACCCTAACACTAAATCATAAACCCTAAACCCCTAACCTTAAACCTAAACCTAAAGTAAATAAATAAATTAAATAATAAATATAAACCCTAAAACTTAATAAACCTAAACCTAAACCTAAACCCTAAAATTGGGCAGGACCTTGGCAGAACATCACTAACCGTGCTCGCCTAGATCTAGCAAGAAGGGAGGCGGGGGCTTATATCATGGAGGTGGGGATATGGAGTCTGGTGGACATGGATGTGTGGTGAGCGATTATGAGGGAGGAGTGATGGAGGTTGCAATGGGTGGGAAGGGAGAAATCGGGATATGATGGTGGATCCCGCCGAGAGGGGGTGGTTATGGAGAAATGAAGAATGGTCAACCGATTATGGAACTGTGTCTTTACAATAGAGTTCTAGTTAAGGTTTTGATTTTCTATGAGTGGTCATTTTTGGTCTATGTCATTGGTCTTAGATAACTTGGTGTTATTTGGTGATGAAATCGAAAGAAGAAATGTTGAATCTAAATTTATTCTCTGTTAAAAAAAACACACAAAACCCAAAACCCTAAACTAAAACTTGAACCATAAACTTAAACGTAAACGTTAAACCCTAAACCTTAAATCGTAAACCCTAAAATCGTAAACCTTAAACCCTAAACCCTAAACCCTAAAACCAAAACCCAAAACCCAAAACCCTAAACCAAAAAAAACCTAAACCTAAACCTTAAACCCTAAACTAACCTGAAACACTAAACTCTAAACCCTAAAACCCAAAAAGCTAAAATCCTAAACCTAAACTAAATAAAACCTAAACAAAATAAATATAAAAAAATAAAATAAAATAAAAACATAAACTAAAACCTAAACCTAAAGCTACACCTAAACCAAATCCTAAAATGAAAAAATACAAAATAAAAACTAAACTAAAATAAAATAAATAAAAACCTAAACTAAACTATAAACTAAAAAACCTAAATAAAATAAAAACCAAAACTAAAATAAAAATAAAATAAACCTAAAATAAAAAAAATAAAATCTAAATAAAAACCTAAACCTAAAAAATAAACATAAAAAACCCCTAAAAATAAATAAAAAATAAATCTTAAACCCTAAACTAAAAAAAATTCTAAACCTAAAATAAAAATAAAATAAAACTAAACCTAAACTAAAATAAAATAAACTAAATTATATAAAACTTAAAGCTAAACCTAAAATAAGCTAAACCTAAACCTAAACTAAATAAAATAAAATAAACTAAAAATAAACCTAAACCTAAACTTAAAAATAAATCCTAAAATAAAAACCAAAAATAAACATAAAAAATAAAATAAAAACCTAAATCTAAACTTAGAAATAAAAAATAAAACCTAAGCCTTAAAAAAAACTAAATTAAAGAAAAAAACTAAACCTAAACCTAAACCTAAAAAAATAAACTAAAATAAAAAGCCTAAACTAAAATAAATAAAACTAAAAGAAATAAAGTAAACTAAATAAAAATAAAAATAAACCTAAATAAATAATAAATTAAACTAAACTAAAATAAATAAATAAAAACTAAATAACATATCTTTACTTACTTTAAAAAATAAAAAATAAAAATAAAATAAAACCCCAAACCCTAAAACTAAAACCCTAAACCATAAACCCTAAAACCTAAACACTAAACCCTAAAACCCTAAACCCTAAAGCCTACTACCCTAAACCTTCAACCCTAAACCCTAAACCCTAAACCCTAAACCCAAAAAACCTAAAAACCTAAACCTAAACTAAATAAAACATAATAATAAAATAAATAAAATAACTTAAACATAAATAAATAAAATAAAATAAAATAGAAACCTAAACTAAAACTTAAACAAAAACCTAAAAAGAAAATAATTTAAAAAATAAAAACTAATCTAAAATAAAATAAATAAAAACCTAAACTAAACTAAAAAAATAAAATAAACCTAAAAATAAAAAAAAACCTAAATAAAATAAAACATAAACGTAAAATAAAATATACCTAAAATAAAATGGAATAAAAACTAAATAAAACCTAAACCTAAAAAAATAAACCTAAAAGTAAAACCTAAAAAAAACCTATTCCATAAACTAAAAAAAAAAACTAAAACATAAAATAAACAAAATAAATTAAACCTAAACCTAAACAAAAATAAACTAAACTAAAATAATTAAAACCCAAAATAGACCTAAAATAAACCTAAGATTAAAAAAAACCTAAATAAAATAAAACATAACCTTTCTTGGTTATAATCAAAGTAAGTAATGATATGTTCCTATTATCCTTTTATGGTAGCACCATATTTTATTGTAACCCTTCTTAAGTTTGGATGCTCACATATCTGTTGCTCAGATGAATAACCCTTATCTAAGATTTTTATCATTTTATTTCTAAAGCTTGTCCTTATTTCTAAATGCTTATATCTATCTTAAGTTCTTGGTTTGTAATAAATGGTGGTTTGTGCATCTCAAGATTTTGGGATATATATAGCTACCCTTAGAATTTTGTTCTATTTCTATCTTAGTTTTGTCCTTTTCCTTCTTTTGCTTTAGTTTTCTTGTAATAAGTAATTACCACTTTAGGTAATTATAAAAAAGTTTAGATATTTATCCAAGGACATTTCATCACATTTAATAAAATTCTCCCACTTTTGATAAAAAATAAGAAAACCTAATAAACATCACCATCAACTAAAAGATCAGGGTGAAGGTGGAGTCGGGTCATAAAATATCTAAAAGTGGATTTGGAGGTGGTAAAAATGGTTATAAGGAGCAATGGAGGTTATAAAATAAAAAAGATATATGATGGTGGATCCTACTTGAAAGGCAAGTGGTTTTGAAAAGGAGAATAAAAGTGGCCTATCCGATCTACGCTATGGAACTATGTCTTTATAAAAATTCTAATTATCTAAGGTTTTAATTTACTCTATGCATGCCCATTTTCATCTATGTTTGTGTTTTAGAAAACTTGGTTTGTTACTTTGATGAATTAAAAAGAAGAAATGTTGAATCTAAATTTGTTCTCTATTACTAAAACCATAAACCTAAACTATAAACTAAAACATGAACCCTAAACCTAAACCTAAACCCTAAATCCTAAACCTTAAACCCTAAACCCTAAAAAAAATACAATAAACTAAATAAACCTAAACCTTCTAGTTTACTTAATTAAAAAATAAAAAATTAAAAATAGAAAATAGAAAAAAACTTGAATCTTAATCCCTAAACCCTAAAACTAACCGTAAACCCTAAACCTACAACCCTAAACTCTAAATCCTAAATCGTAAAATCCTAAACCGTAAATCCTAAACCATAAACACTAAACGCTAAACCCTGAACCCTAAAACCCTAAACCCTAAACCATAAACCATAAACCCTAAACCTTAAACCCAAAATCCTAAACCCTAAACTCTGTTAAAAAAAACTTAAACCCTAAAACTTAAACTCTAAACCTTAATCCCTAAACTAAAATCTAAACCCTAAACCCTAAACATAAAAAATTCTAAACCGTAAACACTAAACCCTAAACCCTAAATCCTAACACCCTAAACCATAAACCGTAAACCCTAAACCTAAAGCTAAATAAAATAATAAAATAAAATAAAATAAAAACTTAAACTAAAACCTAATCCTAAACCTAAAACTAAACCAAAACCTAAACCTAAAAATAAAATAAAATAAAAATGAAAAATTAAATAATAGATAAAATAAAAAAAAACCTTAACTGTAGAAAAAACTAAAATAAAATTAAAGTAAAAAACCTAAATAAAATAAAAACTAAACCTAAATTAAAAATAAAATAAATCTAAGATAAAATAAAATAAATACTAAATAAAAACCTAAACCTAAAAAATAATCCTATAAATAAAACCTAAAAATAAATAAAATATAACACCTAAACCCAAAAAAAATAAAACCTAAACCTAAAATAAAAATAAAATAAGCAAAATAAAATAAACCTAACCCAAACTAAAATAAACTAAACTAAAATAAATAAAACCTAAACCTAAACCTAAAATAAATAAACTAAACCTAAACTAATAAAATAAAATAAACTAAAAAATAAACCTAAGCCTAAACTAAAAATAAATCCTATAAATAATCCCAAAAATAATAACCTAAACCTAAACAAAAAAAAAAAAATACCTAAATAAAAATAAAAAATAAAATAAACTAAAATAAATAAAAAATAAATTAAATAAACATAAACCTACCAGGTTTACATTTTCTTTTAAAAAAAACTAAACCCAAAACTAAGAAATAAAACCGAAAAATAAGCCTAAAATAAAAACCTAAAACCTAAACCTAAACCTAAAAATAAAACATAAAACCTAAAACTATAAAATAAAATTAAAATAAACTAAACTAAAAAATAAACTTAAACCTAAACATAAGAAATAACTATAATAAAAACCCTAAACTAAAATAAATTAAAATAAACCTAAATAAAAATAAAAAGTAAAATAAACTAAAATAATAAAAAAATAAACTAAATAAACCTAAACCTATAAGTTTACTTAATTAAAAAAAATAAAAAATAAAAAAATCCCAAACCTAAAACTAAACCTAAACCCTAATCCCTAAACCCTAAGCCCTAAAACCCTAAACCCTAAACCATAAACCCTAAACCTTAAATCGTAAACCCTAAACCCTAAAGCCCTAAATCCTGAACCCTAAACCCTAAACCCTAAACCCTAAACCCTAAACTCTATTAAAAAAACCTTAAACCCAAAACCCTAAACACAAACCTAAACTCTAAACCTAAAACCTAAAACCTAAACCCTAAACCCTAAACCCTAAACCCTAAACCCTGAACCCTACATCCTAAAACCCTAAACCATGAACCCTAAACCCTAAACCCTAAAACATAAACCTAAATAATAAAATAAAATAAAATAAACTAAAAACCTAAACTAAAACATTAACCTAAAACTAAACTTAAACCTAAAAATAAAATAAAATAAAATATAAAATAAAAATTAAACTAAAACAAAATAAATAAAAACCTAAACTTAACAAAAAATAAAATAAACCTAAAAGTAAAAAACCTAAAAAAAATAAAAAGTAAAATAAACCTAAGATAAAATTAAATAAAAACCTAAACCTAAAAGATAAACCTAAAAATAAAACATAAAAATAAATAAAAAACAACACCTAAACCCTAAACCTAAAAAAAAATTAAATAAACAAAATAAAATAAATGTAAACCTAAACAAAAATAAACTAATCTAAAATAAATAAAACTTAAACCTAAATCTAAAATAAATAAAATAAAATAAACTAAAAATAAACCTAGGCCTAAACTAAATAATAAAACCTAAAAATAAACCAAAAATAACAACTTAAAACCTAAACCTCAAAAAATGAAATAAAAACCTAAACCTAAAGTTAATAATAAAAAATAAAACCTAAACCTAAAAAATAAAATAAAATTAAAACTAAACAAAAAAATAAACATAAACCTAAACTTAAACCTAAAAAATAAAATAAAATAGAAAAACCTAAACTAAAATAAATAAACCTAATATAAATAAACTAAACTAAATAGAAATAAAAATAAACCTAAGTAAAAAAATAAAATAAACTAAAATAAATAAATAAAAAATTAAATAAACCTAAACTTTCTTAATAAAACCCTAAACCTAAACCTAAACCTAAACCTAAACCTAAACTAAACCCTAAACTTAAACCTAAACCTAAACCTAACCTTAAACTTAAACCTAAACCCTAAACTTAAACCTAAAACTATTAACCCTAAAACTTAAACTAAACCTAAAACTAAAACCTAAACCTAAACCTAAACCTCCTAAAACCTAAACCCTACACCTAAATCCTAAACCTAAACCCCAAACCCTAAAACTATAAACCCTAAACCCTAAACCTTAAATAACCCTAAACTCTAGAACCCTAAATCCTAAACACTAAACCGTAAACCTAAACCCTCAACCCTAAACCCTAAACTCTAAACCCTAAACCTTAAACCCTAAACCCTAAACCCTAAACCCTAAAACCCTAAACCCTAAACTCTAAACCCTAAATAATAAAAACCCTAAACCCTAAAACCTAAACACTAAACCCTAACCCCTAAACCCTAATCCCTAACCTTAAACCTAATGGTGGGTAAAGGAGAGATCGAGATATGATGGTGGATCCCACTACTGAGAGGTCGGTGGTTCTAATGGGAATCAAAGAAACGAAGACCCATCCGATCTACTTATGGAACTATGTCTTTACAAAGAAGACGATTCTAGTATCGTGGATTTTTATTTGTTCTATGCATGCTTAATTTTTATCTACGTTCACTTGTCTTAAAAACTTGGAGTGTTACTTGGTTGATGAACCCAAAAAGAAGAAATGTTGAATCATACTTTATTCTCTTTGAAAAATAAATAAAAAACTAAAAACCCAAAACCCTAAAATAAATCCTGAACCCACCTAAACCTAAACCCAAAACCCTAAACCTTAAACCCTAAAAACCCTAAACCGTAAACCCAAAATCATAAACTATAAAACCTTAAACCCTAAACCCTAAACCCTAAACCCTAAAAAGATAAAAGCCTTAATAAAAACTATATAAAATATAAAAGTAAAATAAATAAAAAAACCTAAAGCAAAATAAAATAAAAATATAAAATAAAATAAAAGTCTAAATTAAAACATAAACCTAAACCTAAAAATAAATAAAAAAAATAAAAAATAAAACTAAAATAAAATAAATAATAACCTAAACTAAACTAAGAAAATAAAAAACCTAAATAAAATAACATTTATACCTAAAATATAAATAAAATAAACTTAAAATAAAATAAAAAAAACTAAATAAAAGCCTAAACCTAAAAAATAAACCTAAAAATAAAACCTAAAAATTAATAAAAAAATAAAACTTAAACCCTAAACTAAAAAAATATAAACCTAAAATAAAAATAAAATAAACCTAAACCTAAACTAAAATAAATAAATCCTAAACCTAAAATAAACTAAACCTAAACCAAAATTTAAACTAAATTAAATAAAATAAACTAAAAATAAACCTATACATAGACTAAAAAATAAAACCTTAAAATAAACCTAAAATAAAAACCTAAAACCTAAACTTAAAAAATAAAATAAAAATCTAAACCTAAACCTAAAAGTAAAAAATAAAACCTAAACCTAAAAAATAAAATAAAAATAAAACTAAACTAAAAATAAAGATAAACCTTAACCTAAACTAAAATAGATAAACCTAAAATAAATAAACTAAACTAAATAATAATAAAATTGATCCTAAATATAAATAAAAAATAAAATAAACTAAAATAAAGAAAAATGAACTAAATAAACTAAATAAACCTAAACCTATCGATGCTTAAATTTAAAAAAAATAAATAAATAAATAAAACACTAAACCCTATACACTAAACCCTAAACCCTAAATACTAAACCTTAAACCCTAAACCCTAATCCCTAAAGCCTAAACTAGAAACCCAATCCCTAAACCCATAACCATAAAACCTAAACCCTAAACCTAAAACCCAAAATCCTAAACCCTAAACCCTAAACTAACACTAAACCCTAAGATAACCCTAAACCCTAAACCCTAAAAACCCTAAACCCTAAAGCCTAAACACTAAAGCCTAAACCCTAACCCCTAAACCCTAACCCCTAAACCCTAACCCTAAACTCAAAACCCTAAAAGCCTAAACCCTAAACCCTAAACCCTAAACCCTAAACCTAATCCTAAAGAAACTAAATAAATAAAAAAATAAACCTAAACCCTGAAACATAATAAACTTAAAGTTAAACCTAAACTTAAACCCTAATAATGGGCGTAACCTTGATGGTAGGAACATCGGTCAACTAAGCTCGCTTTAGATATGATAGTGTAGTCGATAAGAGGCGGTTATTATGGTGGGATTGGGACAGAATATATGGAGGTGGTGGTCGAGTAATGGTGGTTATGGAGGCAGGAGGATGGAGGTTACATGATGGTCGTGAAGGAATAGATCAAATATGATGATCCCCCGCCGAGGTGGTGGTGGTTCTGATGGGAACTAGAGAAACTAAAGAATGGTCGATCTGATCTGCTGCTTATGAAATTATGTCTTTATAGTAGAGACAGTTCAAGTTATCTAGGGTTTTTGATTTACTCTATGTGTTCTCATTTTTTATATATGTCATCACTTATGTCTTCAAAATCTTGGTGCGCCATTTTGTTGGTGAAATCGAATAGAATAAATGTTGAATATGATTTTATTTTCTGTTAAAAAAACCTTAAACCCTAAACCCTAAACTAAAACCTAAACCATAAACCTAAAACCTAAACTCTAAACCCTAAAACCATAAACCCTAAACACTGAACCCTAAACCCTAAACACAAAACCCTAAACCCTAAAACCATAAACCCTAAACACTGAACCCTAAACCCTAAACACAAAACCCTAAACCCTAAAACCCTAAACCATAAACCTGTTGACCTCACTTTTGGAGTGAGCTCTCAACTTCCTTATCATAGATCTAGGACTCTCATAGACACAAAGATATCCTCAGTCTTAAGAAACTTGTAGATTAGGTGAACACTTAACCCAACCCTAGACTTAGAAGAGTTAGCCATAGGGGTAGTGCCTGGATTTAGGAGAACTTGCCTACCTTATAGCCCAAACTAAATACTTACTTCATTCTTCCAAATAAAATATCAAATTCAAATCTAAATTCCAAAAACAAATCCAACTATCAAATGATTGAAACCCATAATCAAATTCAAACTCCAAATCCCTTCCTAAGCCCTTTGACTTTATCTTATGGACTTAGCCTTAACCAAATTTAAATCAACCTAAATTCAATTGATTTTTTGAATGATCAAATTCAATCTCAAATCAAATTTTAAATCATAAATCAATTCCAAACTCCAAATGGCTGAAACCCAAATCAAAACAAATTCTGATTTTATTTAGCTAAATTCTTGAACTTGGCTAAATAATACCCAAATCAATTCAAAACTCATGGATTTCCTCATGATTCAAACATTCCAACAATAATTGATCCAAATATAAATACAAACTACAATTCTCAAACCAAATCCATGCTAACCCAAATTAAACCCAAGTTAGCTCTTTTGATTTAAAATTGTCATATGAACCAAAATCCATATGGATCCAAATTACTTGCAATTCCATTTGTATTTTCATCTTAAAGCCATTGATCAATATAATTAAACTTGAATCAAGCCTTGATCAAGCCAATTAACCCATTTAAGTCCACTTGAACTAAAGTGACCTAAAAGTCCTTTTCGAGCCAAGTTCCAATTCAACCCAAATTGGATTGAACTAAGCCCATCCAAACCTCACAACATGATCAAAATTATTCTAGGTTAATTAATATCATGAAATTGGTCAAACCAAGTCATACGTTAACCAAGTTAACATTTAACCAAATGAAACCCAAATTAGCCAAAATCCACCATATGCCAAATTGACTGAAACCATTGATTAAAACTCATTCCTAACCAATGATTGAACATGACCAAACCCTCACTTGAGCCAAACAAAGCCCAATTGGCTATTTGAACCAAGTTGACCCAAATTGGCATAAAAAGAAAAAATAGATCAAATCATAATCCAACCCAAATTGATTATAACCAATTGCTCAAGTTCATTCTAAATCACTTATTAAACTTGACAAAAACCATGATTGAGCCTAATTTGACAAATTGGTCAACTTGACCTAACTTAACCCAAATTGACCTAAAGGAGTCAAATTAGCCAAAATCCAAATTAATTCCAAATTAAACCAAACGAAGGCCCACAATCATTTTCAATTAGCCAATTGAACTTGACCCAAACCTTGGTTTGACCCAATTTTACCAATTTGTCAACTTGACCCAACCTAACCTAATTTGACCTAAATAGGTCAAATCAAAAAATCAAATAAACTAAACAACTTGAAATACAACCACTTTTGACCCATCCCAAATCCATTGAAACCAAACCCATAGAAAATAAGCATCCCATGAGATAAGACACATGCTCATTTGGTCATTTTGCCTCCCTAACCACTTGGCACCCAATCATAGGTCCACTTAGGCTAGGACCATGGTCGACTTCACTGGGTGGGTTAGCGATCCATGGAGAGGTGAAATCACCTCCCCATCCCCAATGAAGCTTTCCAAACAACCATAAGACACCCATTACTCCCTTGGTAGCCACCTCCACACCCTCACCCAACCAAACTGAGCCACATCATACACCCAAGGACCTCCACCACCCTCCAATTTGGCTAATTGATCAAGAAAAAAAGAAGTCAGGGTTCGATCTAGGGAATGAGGGGGTATACCCTCCTCATTCTCACTCAAACTCAAACATTCACACTCGATTCATCTCTAGCAGCCAAGGAGAGAGTTCCAAAGTAATTTCCAAGCCTTCCCAAGCTCCTCAAAATCCCCATTCTCAATTTTATGCAAAACTAAAATAGGGGAGGCCAACTTTGATTCTCATTTACTTAAACCTCCACCAAAGTGCAATTAACTTTGTACACCCCTTCCTTGGAGCCAAATGAGTGAGAATAAATCATTTCCCAAGCTTCGATAGCCAGGGTAGAGTTGATCAAGCAGCACCTACGCCTAGTGGATTGGTCTTTTGAGCAAACTACACCAAATCAAAGCTTATGTAGCTCAATAGAGCTCTATTTCTACCAAACAAAACTGCCTCAATCATTGGAACCATCGATCATAAGCTCCAGTTAGGTATGCCATTGAAACCGATCCTTGAATGAAAATAGGTTAGTCTTTTGTGAAAGAAATTTTCATGTCATGCGATTTCCTCTATTAGATCTTCTTATTGTGCTTCCTTGAAGGTGTGGGATCATTTTCATCTCCATCCGATCTTGGGTGAGCTTGGATTGAGCAGCGATGGATGGATGGTAGCCATTGTTCGATGCTAGGGAGGAGATAGATCATGGACTGTCCATCCCATGTGATCGGGATGAATGGTCCTGATCTAATCACGCTTAGAGCCTCTGATTAATCCTTCAAATCTTAGATCGGACGGTCCATGGAGTTACTATATGCACAGCCATTCAATTCATTACTTGGATGTGATAACTTAAATATCAAATCCCATCAATAATGGAAAGCATGTTGTCACCTATGTACATGATGGGATTAAGGCTCTAATTAGGCTAATTAACTAATTTTAATCCTAAAAATTCCTAAATTCATAACTAATTCTAAAAAATCCAAAAATAACAAACTTAGGCTCATTTTAAAGATATTTTAGAGTAGAATCTAGGAAAATTATCATTAACTGATTTTGAATAGTGTATTTGGCTTAATTAAGGCTTAATTAGAAATGTAATTATAATTACTCCCAATTAACCATCTAATTAATCTCAAACTTTCTGTGCATGTTAAAGGGGATGATCTCTGCTTCCCCTATTTTTCTGGGATTTTATTGGTTGCTTAATTGGGGAAACCAATGGGTTAAGTCTTAATAACTTTCTTAATGTAATTAGTGATAATTAAGAAAATGAATAGTAAATTAATCAATCAATTAAGCTTATTAACCTTTGTTAATGATGATGAAGTCGAGAAATGGATTGGGACTCCTTCCAATCTTTTCTTTAAGTCTTCTAATCCCTCTTAAATTAATTAATCAACACCCCTTAATTAATTAATTAACAAGATTAATCAAAAATCCAAATCATACCTCAACTTTAATCAACTAATTGAAAGGATTTAGGATTGAGACTTAGGCTCTCTTTGTCACTTTCTAAGCCCATCTGATTTTGATTGGTTAAGGTTAATTAAAGTTTAATTAGTTAATTAACAAATTTAACTAATTTAATTGAATCTTTTTCTATAATTTAATCTTGGGTAGCTCTTTGGGTGTTTAATAATCCAAAGGGGGAGGTAATGAAATTATGATTAGCTCACATGTGTGAAAATATTATAAAAGTAGTTAAGTGAGATCCCTTAAGCTTAATTAACTAGTAATCATGAGCCAATTGAATTAGGCCCCTTTTATTTCTTAGGAGCATTGCAAATTTACTTTCCATGTGGTTGCATATCATATTGGCTCATTATTAATTAGAAAATTAACTTAAGGTGAAGTAGGTAAGGGTTAATTAATTAGCTTAATTCATACCCTAATCTAATTAAACTATAAAATCAACTTAAATACTTCTTCATTAAATCAAATTAACTCACACATGAGGAATGGGATTAGGATCAGCAAATCTCTTTCATTTCCTAAATCAAATTAAACTAAAAATTAAGAAATCTCATTAAAAGACTGGTTTATTTTAGGTGGCTTTATTTAGTATGATTGTCCTTAGGAATTAATTAGAATGAATGAGATAATGTGCTAGTTCCTTTATTTTTTCCAATCATGTTAAATGTTGCTTCCCATGTGTAATCATGCATTCATTCCTTTAAAATTAACTAAATGAAATGGTTTCTTTTATGTTAAATTGCATGTGTTGATTAAATTAGAAATGTGGCTATTATCACTTTAAATCAAAAGTTATTTTCAAGGTCATAAATCAATTATAATAAATGGAGTGATGGTAATTACAAATATCTATAGGTTTGCATGTGTTGATAATATAAGATATGCAATATGAAGCTCTCTTTCCTTATCTTACATGTATTCACATAGGAATTACAAATGTATAGTTAATTTAAAAAGCACACAACTTTTGTCTAAATCTATTCCTATGCATTTCCACACTAAAACTTAGGAAGAATTTTATACCACATATGTAAATCATATAATAAAATCAAATATGAGTTCTTGCATGAGTTCTTCTTCTTGTGGTTCTTTTCATACATTCACCTAAATCTGAGAAAAGTGGTATATTGACACGGGCAAGGCTTTAAGTAGCCCTATAGGTCTTATACCTTATACCGCAACAATAATCATACTTGCTTAAAACTCTTATACATGTGTATGTGTGATGTGGCCAATGAATAAGAATCATAAGTCATATAAATCAAATATAATTTTGCATGAGTTTTTCCTATCCTTGTAGTTACTTATATATCTATATGTATCTAAGAAAAGTGGTATATATTGACACCCTGTGGTCAGATTTTAAGTAGCCCTAAGTAGGTCTTGTACCTTACTCGTAACAATGATAATGTACTCACTTAAAACTTTTATACATGTGAATGTGTATCTAGCTAATGGATGAAAAATCCCTCTTTCTATTAAAAAGGCGTGCATTCATAATTCAATCAAATGAAATATTTAAATTTCAAACACAGTTATTTGCATTCATCATTCAAGTATGCTGAAATATAAATTTCATGTATAGGAATGCATAGGATTTAATCATATGCATGATATACATGATGGAAGAAATGAATAAACATGTGTTATGAAATTCATTCTAATTAATCTTAAGATGCCTTTCTTATTGAATAAGGTTATTTAGAGTGAACCTAAACTTTGGACTAATTAAAACATATAATATGATATTCACTAAAGGAAATTGATTAATTAACTTGATTTAGAAGTGACTTAGGTAGGGATGAAAGAGAGGTTCCCTCTTTCTTCTCTTTATAACACTTAGTTGTTAAGTGTAGACCATATGAAATGAAAGAAAACACTAAGTAAAATCTTTAAATCAATCAAATCACCTTAAGAAAAATCAACCACTTTATAAATTAAATCCCTCACCCTTAGAAAATTATAACTCTAAAGCCTAGTTAGGATACATACCACAAGCTTTAATTCACATTAGATTAAGTCACCATTTATAGATTTATGTTAGGGAGATGTATGGTTTGATGTATGCTTGTTTTGTGATGTATTATTGTAGACCTGGATGTTGCAGTGAATGGATAGCTAATATTAGCCTAATCATGCTTTGCAGGGGTGCTTAAGGGGCCACTAAATAAAAATATAAATGCTTTTGTTTTGCGTTGCTTAGCCCCTAAGCATAACCCAAGTTAAGACAGTGGCTTGGTTACCCATGTGCTAAGTCCAAATTATTCATATAATTGCTAGTTGTATGGTGTTTTAGCTAACATTTGTTGTGTGTAGCTAGATTTACTTTCCTTCTTTAATGTAATTTTGCATTAGGATTAGGATGAGTATTATAAGAGATTAGGATGAGCATTGGTTATAAGACCAAGTCTTATGTACCATGTGATGCCTTTGGAGCAAGCATATCCAAATCAATCCAAAAAGAAGGAAGAAATAGAGAAAATTAAATGAATAAAATGGAAGATGAAGAAATGAAGAAGGAAGAATGAAGAATGAAGACCCCATAACATTCATCATATAAGTGTAATTATTCTCTTGTAATCCGGGTTGTATAAGGGTAGAACTCAACTACCCACATTTTTTTTGGATGTATGGTGATCGATCACCTTTTATTCTTTTGGATAGCTTTATAAAATTGTTTGATGTTTTGTTTAGCTTGTGCATTAGAAAAGGTATGCCTTTTCATAGTTTGTTTATGATTGGTGATTGTTGTATGGCCTGGATGCAATTAAGCTCTTAGGATAAAAATAAATTTTTTATCCCATTAACTACTCATAACTAAACTTTTAAAACAACTCATAATCTCATATAAAAACTTAGGCATTAAATCAAGGTAGTTAAATATTTAGTAACCCCTATGCTAGATGTTATATCTTTAATATCATGCATAATCATCTTGTTTCACTCTTGTTAAGAGAGGGCTTCCATCTTTGCTAGATAGAATGGGCTTAACCTTTGAGAGCCTATGATGGAAGAACACCTATTTCTCTTTTGATTTGGCCCATAATAAACTTCTCTCATGCATTTAGGAAAACAAAATCCTATAGGCTGTGTCAAAACAAAGAGTCCTAAATAAAATAAAATTTGATAAGAATTTGCATTAGATTTAAGTTAGTTCATACCCCTCATGCTCTACTCTTAGGGGAGGTTTAAGGACTTAGTCTTTTTCTAAATAATAATGACCTAGCCATCTCAAAAGCATATGACTTGCCTACATGGATTTAAAGCATAGGAGTTAGTTGGTCGCCACCCAGTGTGATAATATGTCCAGTAGCTGGGTGGTTTACTCTCTTATGGAGGTAAACCATATAACCACTTTCCTCTTAGATTTAGGTCATGCTTTGGCCCTTGCCAAAGTTCCCTACATTTAGGATCGAGGTGATGTTTTCCTTTACTGCCACAAGCAAAAAAATCCTCAGGCATTTTACAATCTTGTATTGTGGAATTATAAGTCCTAGATTTCTAATAAAATTTCAAATCAAATAAATAAATCTCCTCAATTTTAAATATAAAACCCAACCATAGATAGATTGACCGCTCACTATGTTTCTAGTATCATGAGTACTCCTACTCATCTCCTTTGGTGTATATCATAACTCTTCCTTTTGATCCATCCCACTTGATCTTCTAAAATAAAACCAATTTATTGATAGTCCTATCTTTCAATTCTTTGGATATAATAATCACTACTATAATCGAGAGTATTCTTAAGGGATTCATGTTTTTTAAGATGTAATTAACTATGGGGGCTTGCCTCCATAGGTAACTAAATGAACCCAGTTTAAATAAATACTTTTTTCCATGTAAAGTATGGAAAAATCTGGTATATTCAAGACCCATCATGCCTGGAGTCCTTATTAAGTGATTAGTCCATCAGGGTAGTGATTTCTATCTTTTGAGATAGTGCACTATTCTTTGATGTCGTACCCGATCACCTCGATAAGTATATCCTCAGATCTATGTGTTGCCCCCTCACAAATACACATATAAATGAAACTGAAAATAAACACCACAAAACCCTAAACCATAAACCCTAAACCCTAAAACATACAACCTTAAACCCCAAACCTTAAACACTAAACCCTAAACCTTAAAAACCCTAAACTCTAAGTTCTAAATAATAAACCCTAAACCCTAAACCTTAAACCATAAACCCTAAACTTACAACCTAAACCTAAACCTGCAACCCTAAACCCAAAACCCTAAAACCATAAACCCTAAACCTTAAATCAAAACCTAAAACAAAACCCTAAACCTAAACCCTAACCCTAAACCCTAAACCCTAAATCCTAAAACCTAAACCCTAAACCTAAACCCTAAACCCTAAAAACCCTAAACCCTAAATATTAAACCCTAATCCGTGAACCATAAACCCTAAACCCTAAAACCCTAAACCAAAAGCCCTAAACCCTAAACCCTAAACCCTAAACCCCAAACCCTAAACACTAAACCTTAAACCATAAACCCAAAAACTTAAAAACATGAACCTAAACTAAATAAAACCTAAAAATAAAATAAATAAAAAACCTAAACCTAAATAAAATAATAAAATAAAATAAAATAAAAACCTAAACAAAAACCTAAACCTAAACCTAAAACTAAACTTAAACCTAAAAATAAAATAAAATAAAATATATGAACTAAACTAAAATAAAGTAAAAAAAACCTAAACTAAACTTAAAAAATATAATAAAGCTGAAAATAAAAAGACTAAATAAAATAAAAGCTGAACCTAAAATAAACATTAATTAAACATAAAATAAAATAAAATAAAAATTGAATAAAAACCTAAACCTAAAAAATAAACTTAAAAATAAATAAAAAATAAAACCTAAACCATAAACTAAAATAAAACCTAACTTAAAAATAAAATAAAATAAACACAATAAAATAAACCTAAACTAAAATAAACTACACTATACTAAATAAAAGCTAAACCTTAATCTAAAATAAAATAAACCTAAACCTAAACATAAACTAAGTAAAATAATATAAACTAAAAATAAACCTAACCTAAACTAAAAAAAATACCCAAAAATAAACGTTAAAGAAAAACCTAAAACTTAAACCTTAAAAAATAAATAAATAACCTAAACTTAAACCTATAAATAAAAAATAAAATCTAAGCATAAAATATAAATTCAAAATAAAACTAAACTAATAATAAACCTAAATTTAATCTAATAATAATAATACCTAAAAATAAAACTAAACAAAAAAAGTAACCTAAACATAAACATAAAACCTTAAAAATAAAGTAAAATAAAAAACCTAAATTAAAATAAATAAACTAAACTAAATAAAAATAAAAATGAACTTAAATAAAAATAAAAAATAAAATAAACTACAATAAATAAAAAATAAACTAAATAAACCAAAACCTACTAATTTACTTAATTTAAAATAAATTAATTAATTAATTAAAAAACCTTAAAACCTAAACCCTAAACCCTACACCCTATACTCTAAACCCTAAATCCTAAACCTTAAACTATAAACCCTAAACCCTAAACAACCCTAAACCCTAGAACCCTAAACTCTAAACCCTAAACCCTAAATCCAAACCCTAAATCCTAAACCCTAAAGCCAAAACCCTAAGCTCTAAACCCTAAACTCTAAACCCAAAACCTAAAAACCTAAACTAGCTAAACATTAAGCTATCCCTAACCCTAAACCCAGCCTAAAAAACTAAACCCTAAACCCTAAACCTAAACCTTAACCATAAACCCTAAACCCAAACCTTACTGGGAGGTGTTGGATATGATGGTGGATATGAGGTGGTTTTAGAGGTGTGGATCTGGAGGTGGGGACTTAGAGGTGTTGATGGATCTAGAGGTGGTGGATAGGAGGTTACATGTTACAACCGGTGGTGCGAGGATAGATCAAGGATATGGTGGTGGATCCCACTACTCCAGAGGAGAGGGTGGTTCTGATGGGAACTGGAGAAACTGAAGCACGATCGATCCAACCTGCTACTTATGGAACTGTGTCTTTATAGTAGAGATGGTTCCAGTTATCTTCGATTTATGATTTGCTCTATGCATACTCTTTTTTTATCTATGGTGTCATTTGTATCTTAGAAAACTTGGTCTCCTACATGGTTGATAAAATCCAAAAGAAGAAATGTTGAATCTGAATTTGTTCTCTATTAAAAAAAACTTTAAACCATAAACCCTAAACCCTAAACTAAAACCTAAACCCTAAACCTTTAACCCTAAAAACCATAAAAACCCTAAAACCATAAACCCTAAACCCTAAACCCTAAACTAACATAAATCCTAAACCCTAAACAAACCTAAATCCCAAACCCTAAATCCTAAACCCTAAAATAAAACCCAAACATAAAATAAGAATAAGAAAACTAAAAATAAAATAAAATAAAAACTAAATAAAAACCTAAACCTAAAACATAAATCTAAAAATAAAACCTAAAAATAAATAATAAAAAAAACCTAAACCCTAAACTTAAAAATAACATAAACCTAAAATAAATTTAATAAAATAAACCTAAACCTAAACTAAAATAAACTAAACTAAAATAAATTAAACCTAAACCTAAATCTATAATAAACTAAACCTAAAGACCAAATTAAATAAAATAAAATAAATTAAAAATAAACCTAAACCTAAACTAAAAAATAAAACTTAAAAATAAGCCAAAATAAAAACCTAAAATTAAATATTAAAAATAAAACTTAAACCAAAAAATAAAAAAAAAAATAAAAACTACAAAATAAACCTAAACCTAAACCTAAACCGAAAAAATAAACTAAAATAAAAAACCTAAACTAAAATAAATAAACCTAAAATAAATAAACTAAACTAAATAAGAATAAAAATAAACCTACAACAACAACAACAACAACAACAAGCCTTTATCCCATTAAGTGGGGTCAGCTGCATGAATCCTATGTCTCCATTGTTCTTATTATATGCCAAATTCTCATAAGAATAAAAATAAACCTAATTAAAATAAAAAATAATAAACTAAAATAAATAAAAAATAAACTAAATAAACCTAAACTTACCAATTTACTTAATATAAAATAAATAATTAAAATAAAACCCTAACCCTAAACCCTAAACACTAAAACTAACCTTAAACCATAAAATATAAACCCTAAACCTACAACCCTAACCCCTAAACCCTAAACCCTAAACCCTAAAACCCTTACCCTTAAACCGAAACCCTAAACCCTAAAACCCAAAACCCTAAATCCTACAACCTAAACCCTAAAACCTATAACCCTAAACACTAAACATTAAACCCCAAACCCTAAACCCTAAACCCTAAACCCAAAACCTTAAACCCTAAACACTAAAAACCTAAAAACTTAAAACCTAAAACCTAAAAACCTAAACCTAAACTAAATAAAACCTAAAAATAAAATAAATAAAAACACCTAAACCTAAACAAAATAGGAAAATAAAATGAAATAAAAACCTAAACTAAAACCTAAACCTAAACCTAAACTTAAACCTAAACCTAAAAAAATAAAAAAAATTAAATTAAAATAAATTAAATAAAAGCCTAACCTAAACAAAAAAAACCTAAAAATAAAAAATAAAAAAAATAAAAATTAAATGTAAAATAAAAATAAAATAAAATAAAAACTAAATAAAAACCTAAACCTAAAAAATAAACCTAAAAAAATCTATAAATAAGTAAAAAATAAAACCTAAACCCAAAACTAAAAAAAAAACTAAACCTAAAATAAATAAATAAAATAAATCTAAACCTAATGTAAAATAAACTAAACTAAAATAAATGAAACCTAAACCTAAACTTAAAATATACTAAACCTAAACCCTAAACAAAATAAACTAAAAATAAACCTAAAATTAAGCTAAAAAAATAAACCTAAAATAAAAACCTAAAACCTAAACCTAAAAAAATAAATAAAAATCCAAAAGTAAACCAAAAAATAATTAATAAAACCTAAACCTAAAATATAATATAAGAAAAATACTAATCTAAAAAATAAACATAAGCCTAAACCTTAACCTCGATGATAAACTAAAATAAAAAACCTAAACTAAAAGAAATTAACCTAAAATAAATAAATTAAACTATATAAAAAAATAAACCTAAATAAAAAACATAAAATAAGATAAAATAAATAAAAAATAAACTAGATAAACTAAATAAATGTAAACCAACCGGTTTACTTAATTTAAAATAAATACCCTAAACACTAAACTCTAAATAATGAATCCTAAACCCTAAACCCAAAACCCTAAACCCTAAAACAAATCCTAAACCCAAATCCCTAAACTTACAACCTTAAACCCTAAACCATAAATAAAAAAAATCTTAAACTAAAACTAAACCCTAAACCCAAAACTTACAACCCTAAACCCTAAACCCTAAATCTTAAACCCTAAACCATAAGCCTAAATCCTAAACCCTAAACCCTAAACCCTAATCCCTAAACCCTTAAATATGCTAAACCCTAAACCCTAAAAGTCCTAAACCCTAAACCCTAAATAAAATCAAAAAAACCATAACCCTAAATGCTAAAAGCTAAACCCTAAACCCTAAACATAAACCTAAATCAAAAATCTAAACCTAAACCCTAAACCTAAACCTCACCTAAACTAAATAAAATAAACCTATACCTAAACCAAAATGAAAAAATAAATAAATAAAACAAATAAATGTCATATAAATAAAATAAAATATAAACTAAAAATAAATAAACTAAATAAAATAAACTAAACTAAATAAACATAAACATAAACCTAAACCTAAACCTAAACTAAGCTAAAATAAATTAAATTAAACTAAACTAATCCTAAACCTAAATCTAATCCTGAAGCTAAACCTAAACTAAATAAGCTAAAATAAACTAAATAAATAAATTAAAATAAACTAAATAAAATAAACATAAATAAACCTAAACCTAAACTAAAATAAAATAAACTAAACTAAATAAACTAAACCTAAAAAGAAACTAAATAAATAAAAACTAAACTAAATAAAAAACCTAATCTAAATAAATAAAACCTAAACTAAATAAATAAACCTAAACTAAAAATTAATTAAACTAAACAAAATAAAAATAAACCTAAACCTAAACTTAAAACCTATACTATATAAATTTAAACCTAAATAAATAAAATAAACTAAAATAAAATAGATTAAACCTAAACTTAAACCTAAACTAAAAATAAATAAACTAAACTAAAGAAATAAACCTAAACTAAATAAAAACCAAAATAAAAATAAACCTAAACCTAAACTAAACTAAATAGATAAACCTAAACTAAAATAAAAAATAAACCTAAACCTAAACCTAAACTTAAAGCCTAAATAAAAATAAACCTAAACCTAAACCTAAATAAACCTAAAAAACATAAAACTAAAATAAACATAAATTGAAACAAAATAAAATATAATAAAATAAACTAAATAAATCAACCTAAACCTAAATAAAATAAACCTAAACCTAAATAAAACCAAAAACTAAACAAAACCTATACGTAAACTTAAATAAACAACCCTAAAATAAAATAAAACCTAAATATAAACCTATACATAAACCTAAACTAAATAAACCTAAACCTAAACTAAAAATAAACCTAAACTAAATAAAACTTAAACCTAAATAAACCTAAACTAAATTAACCTAAACCAAAACCTAATCTTAAACTAAATAAAAAAATATACTAAATAACAAATAAAATAAATCAAAACCTAAATAAACTAAACTAAACTAAACTAAGCTAAATAAATAAATAAAAACTTAACTAACAAAATAAACTAAGTAAAACTTAAAACCTAAACTAAAATAAATAAAATTAATAAATGAACTAAACTAAACCTAAACCTAAAAATAAATTAAACTAAACTAAATTAAAATAATTAAACCAAAACCTAAACTAAATAAATAAACTAAACAAAATAAATTAAATAAATTAAACTAAATAAATAAACATAAACTTAAATAAATAAACCTAAATAAAAATAAAATAAAACTTTAACCTAAACCTAAACCTAAACCTAAACCTAAACTTAAACTAAATTAAAACCTAAACCTAATCCTAAACCTAAACTAAATAAACCTAAACCTAAACCTAAACTAAACTAAAAAAACTAAACTAATAAAACCTAAACCTAGACCTAAACCTAAACATAAACCTAAACCTAAACTAAATTAAAAAAAATAAAAAGAAAATAAACTAAACTAAAAATAAACTAAATAAACAAAACTAAATAAATAAACCTAAACCTAAACTATACTAAAAATAAACTAAAATTAAACTAAACTAAATAAATAAATAAAAAATAAACCAAAACTAAACTAAAATAAACTAATCTAAATCAACCAAAAACCTATACCTAAACCTAAACTTAAACATAAACTAAAGAAAGTAAATTGATAAAATAAAAAAACTAAATAAAATAAACCTAAACCTAAACCTAAACCTATATAAATAAATAAAATAAAATAAAATAAACTAAATAAACCTAAACCTAAACTAAATAAATAAACTAAATAAACTAAATAAAATAAACTAAAATAAACCTAAACTATATAAATCAAACTAAATAAACATAAACTAAACTAAATAAACCTAAAACTAAAATCTATCCCCAAAGCTAAACTAAACTAAACTAAAATGAATTAAATAAAGTAAACCTAAAGCTAAACTAAATAAAATAAATAAAATAAACCTATACTAAACTAAACTAAACTAAACTAAATAAAACCTAAAATAAACCTAAAACTAAACCTAAAACCTAAACTAAAATAACCCTAAACCTAAACCTAAACCTAAACATAAACCTAAATAAACTAAAGCCTAAACCTAAAATGAATAAATAAACTAAACTAAACTAAAATGAACCTAAACCTAAACATAAAATAAATAAATAAATAAACCTAAACCTAAACCTAAAATAAACCTAAACCTACCAAAATTAAATAATCTAAACCTAAAAAAATAAACCAAACCTAAATTTAAACAAAACTAAATAAACTTAAACCTAAATAAACTAAAACTAAATAAACCTAAACCTAAATAAACTAAAACTAAATAAAAATAAATCTAAACCTAAACCTAAATAAATAAACTAAAATAAATAAACTAAACTTAAATAAATAAACCTAAACCTAAATGTAAATAAATTTAAACTAAATAAATAAACCAAAAAAATCCAAATCTAAACAAAAAAAACCTAAACCTAATAAATAAAATAAACCTATACTAAACTAAAAAAATAAAACCTAAATTTAAACCTAAAAAACCTAAAAACATATACTAAACTAAACTAAAATAAACGTAAACTAAATCTAAACCTAAACCTAAAATTAATAAATTAAACCTAAACTGAAATAAACCTAAACCTAAACCTAAACTAAATAAACTCAACCAAAAAAAACTTAAACCTAAACCTCAACCTAATTCTAAACCTAAATCTAAACTAAATAAACTAAAATAAATCTAAACCTAAACCTAAACCTAAACCTAAACCTAAATAAAATAAACCTAAACTAAACAAAAAATAAATAAACAAAAACCTAAAATAAACCAAAACCTAAACAAAACTAAAAATAAACCTAAACCTAAACCTAAACTAAACTAAACTAAACTAAAAAAATAAAATAAATAAACTAAAACTTAAAATAAACCAAAACCTAAACCTAAAAAAACTAAACTAAATAAATAAATGTAAACTAAACTAAAGTAAACTAAACTAAGCTAAATAAACCTAAACTTAAGATAAACTAAATAAACCATATAAAAATAAACCTAAACCTAAACTTAAACCAAAACCTAAATAAAACCTAAACCTAAACCTAAACCTAAACCTAAACTAAATAAACATAAACTTAAACACGAAACTAAATAAATAAAACTAAACTAAAAACTAATAATACTTAAAAAAACACTAAATAATAATAAAACCTAATAACCTAAAAACTAAAACTGAAACTAAATAAATAAACCTAAACCTAAATAGAATCCTAAACCTAAAACTTAAAATAAAACCTAAAAAATAAACTAAATAAAATAAATAAATAAAATAAACCTAAACCTAAACTAAACTAAATAATAAACTAAACTAAATAAACTAAACTAAAAATAAACCTAAACCTAAACCTTAAACTAAACTGAACCTAAACCCTAAACCTAAACTAAATAAACTAAATAAAAACTAAATAAACTTAAACTAAATAAAATAAACTTAAACCTAAACCTAAGCCTAAACCTAAATCTAAACCTAAACCTAAACATAAATCTAAACCTAATTCTAAACTGAATAAACAAACTAAATGAAATAAAAAAAACTTAAACCTAAACTAAACCAAAATAAATAAACCTAAAATAAAAAATAAATTAAATAAATTAAGCTAAAAAATAAAACCTAAACTAAGCCTAAACTAAATCCTGCACCTAAAAACTAAAAGTAAACCTAAGCCTAAACCTAAACCTTAAATAAATAAAAAATAAACTAAATAAAAAAATAAACTAAATAAACCTAAACTAAAATAAATAAATAAAAATAAATTAAATAAACATAAACTAAATTAAATAACCTAAACTAAAATAAACTAAATAAAACCTAAATCTAAATAAACCTAAACATAAACAAATAAAATAAACTAAACTAAATAAATAAACCTAAACTAAATAAAATAAACTAAACTAAAAAAAACCTAAACGTACACCTAAGCTAAAACTAAATAAACCTAAACCCTAAACCTAAACCTAAAATTAAACTAAACCTAACCTAAATAAAACTAAATAAAACCTAAACCTATAATAAAATATCTAAACTAAAAAAATAAACTAAATAAATAAATAAAAATAAACCTAAACTAAACAGAGCCCTAAACCCTAAACCTAAAATATAATAAAACTAAATAAACTAAACTAAATAAAACCTAAACCTAAACCTAAATAAATTATATAAATAAACCTAAACCTAAACCTAAATAAATAAATAAACTAAATAAATAAACCTAAACCAAAAAGTAAATAAATAAACCAATTAAAGAAATAAAAATAAACCTAAACTAAACCAATACTAAATAAACCTAAACCTAAACCCTAAACTCAAAATAAAATAAAACTAAATAAACTAAACTAAATAAAACCTAAACTTAAACCTATATAAATAAACAAACTAAATAAATAAACATAAACCTAAACCTAAATTAATAACTAGACTAAATAAATGAACCTAAACCTAAACTAAACTAAAAAAAAAAACCTAAATAAATAAATAAAAAAACCTAAACCTTAACCAAAACTAAAACTAAATAAAACTAAAAACTAAAGAAACCTAAAAAAAAACTAAACTAAACTAAACAAAAATAAATAAACCTAAACCTAAACTAAAAATAAACCAAATAAATAAACATAAATAAACCTAAATAGATAAACAAAATTGACAAAAAAAAAAGAAACTAAAAGAAAAATAAATGAACTTAAACCTAATGATTAAAAATCTAAACTAAATAACCCTATATAAACCTAAATCTAAACCTAAACCGAAACCTAAACCTAAATAAACTAAACTACTAATAAAAATAAACCTAAACCAAAATAAAAATTAGATAAAGCTAAACTAAACCTAAACCTAAACCTAAACTTAAAATAAAAACTAAATAAAATAAACTAAATAAATCCTAAACCTAAATCTAAACCTAAATAAAAATAAAACCTAAACTAAATAAACTAAACTAAGAAAACAAAAATATAAATCAAAGAAAAAATAAATAAAACTTATACCTAAACATAAATAAGACCTAAACCCCAAACCTAAACTAAACTAAAAAAACCTAAAACTAAACTAAATAAACTAAAAAATAAATAAAATAAACTAACCTATACTAAAATAACTAAAAATAAATAAAAATAAATAAAACCTAAACCTAAAGTAAACCTCAACTTAAAAAAATAAACCTAAATAAACATAAACTAAACAATAAGAAAACCAAAACAAAACTAAAATAAAAAATAAACTAAAATAAAAAATAAAACATAAACCCAAATCTAAACCTAAACTAAAAAAAATAAACTATACAAATAAATAATAAAATAAACCTATACCTAAACTAAACTAAAAATAAAAACCTAAAAAATAAATAAAACTTAAACTAAAATAAAATTACAAAGATAAACTAAACTAAAAATAAATAAACCTAAACCTAAACTTAAACCTAAACCTAAACTTAAACCTAAGTAAAATAAAACCCTAAACCCTAAATCCTAAATCCTAAACCCTAAACCCTAAACTCTAAATAAACTTTAAACACTAAACCCTAAACTTAAAACCCTAAACCCTTAACCCCTAACTAAAACCATAAACACTAAACCTAAAACCCTAAAACCTAAACCTAAACCCTAAACCCTAAATAAACCTAAACTAAAACTAAACCCTAACTAATCATAAACCCTAAACCTAAACTTAAAACCTAAACCTAAACTAAACTAAACTAAACCTAAAAGTATACCCTAAAGTAAACCTAAACCCTAAACCTAAACCTAAAACCTTAACCTAAACTAATCAGAACCAACTAAAACTGTCTAAACTAAACTTAACCCTAAACCCTAAACTCTAAACCCTAAACCATAAACACTGAACCCTAAACTCTAAAAAACCCTAAAACCTAATCTCTAACCCTAAACCCTAAATCATAAGCTTAAACCCTAAACCCTAAAACTAACCCTAAACCCTAAACCCTAAACCCTAAAAGCCTAAACCCTAAATCTTAAACCCTAAAACCCTAAACCTTAAACCCTAAACCCTAAACCCACCCCAAACCCTAAACTCTAAACCATAAACCCTAAACCCTAAACCCTAAAACCTAAAAGCCTAAACCCAAAAAAATAAAACCTAAAAATAAAATAAAAAATAATCTAAATGTAAATAAAATAAAAAAATAATATAAAATAAAATCCTAAACTAAAATCTAAACATAAACATAAACCTAAAAATAAAATAAATTAAAAAATAATAATTAAGCTAAAATAAAATATATAAAAATTTAAACTAAACTAAAAAAATAAAATAAAGTTATTACTCAAAATCCTAAATAAAATAAAACTAAATGTAAAATAAAAATAAAATAAACCTAAAATAAAATAAAATAAAAACAAAATAAAAACCTAAACCTAAAAATAAATAAAAAATAAAACCTAAACCCTAAACTAAAAAAAAGGCTTAAACCTCGAATAAATAAAATAAAATAAACCTAAACCTAACATAAAATAAATAAAACCTAAATCTAAACCTAAAATATTTTAAACATTTACCCTAAGCTAAATAACATAAACTAAACTAAAAATAAACCCAAACATAAACTAAAAAATAAAACATAAAAATAAATTTAAAATAAAATCCTAAAACCTAAAATTAAACCAAAAATTAGAAAATAATACCTAAACTAAAAAATAAGATAAAAATAAAATAAACTAAAAAATAAACATAAAAATAAACCTAAACCTCAAAAATGAGCTAAAATAAAAAACCTAAACTAAAATCATTAAATCTAAAAGAAATAAACTAAACTAAATAAAAATAAAAAATAAACCTAAATAAAAATAAATAAATATAATAAACTAAATGAACATAAACCTTATGGTTTACTTAATTTAAAAAAAAAATAACCATAAACTCTAAACCCTAAACCATAATCCGCAAACCCTACAACTAACTCTAAACCCTAAACCCTAAACCATACACCCTAAACCCTAACACTAACCCTAAGTCTTAACCCTCAACCCTAAACTAACCATAAACCGTAAGCTAACACTAAAACCTAAACCCTTAACCCTAAATAGTAAACCATAAAACCCCTAAACCCTAAAGCCTAAACACTAAACCCTAAACCATAAACCCTAAACCCTAACCCTAAACCCTAAACCCTAAAATTTGAAACCCTAAACCCTAAAATCCTAAAAACCTAAACCTAAACAAAATAATACCTAAAAATAAAATAAATAAATAAAAATAAAATAAAAATAATAAAATAAAATAAAATAAAATAAAATAAAAATAAAAATAAAATAAATAAAAAAATAAAAAATAAAAATAAACTAAAAAAATAAAATAAAAAATAATTAAAATAAAAATAAAAATAAAATATAAACTAAATAAATAAAATAAAAAAAAATAAAAAAAAATAAAATAATAAATAAAAATAAACTAAAAATTAAAAAAATAAAAAATAAAAAATAAAAAATAACATAAAAAATAAACTAAATAAATAAATAAAATAAATAAAATAAATAAAATAAAAATAAAAAATAAAACATATAAAATAAAATAAATAAACTAAAATAAATAAAAAAAATAAAAGAAAAAAAAAATAATAATAATAATAATAAAATATAAAATAAAAAATAAAAAAATAAAAAAATAAAATAAAAAAAAAAAAAAATAAATAATAAATAAATAAACTAATGCCTAAATAACATTATAAAAATAAAATAAAATAAAACCTAAACTAAAATCTAAACCTAAACCTAAAATAAAATAAAATAAAAAATAAGAATAAACTATAGAAAATAAATAAAAACATAAACTAAACTATGAAATATAAATAAACTTAAGATTTAAAACCTAAAAAATAAAACTAAACATAAAATAAAAACAAAATAAACCTAAAATAAAATAAAATAAAAACTAAATAAAAACCTAAACCAAAAAAATAAACTTAAAAATAAAAGCTAAAAATAAATAAATTAATTAAACATAAACCCTAAACTAAAAATAATTAAACCTAAAATAAAATTAAATAAATTAAATAAAATAAACATAAACCTAAACTCAATAAAATAAACTAGAATAATTAAAACCTAAACCTAAACCTAAGCTAAATAGAATAAAATAAATTAAAAATAAACCTAAACCTAAACTAAAAAATAAAACCTAAAAATAAACCTAAAATAAAAAGCTAAAACCTAAAGCTAAAAAAATAAAATACAAACCTATATGTAAACCTAAAAATAAAAAATAAAACCTAGACCTAAAAATAAAATAAAAATAAAACTCAACAAAAAATAAACTTTAACCTAAAAAAAATAAAACCTAAAAATAAATGTAAAATAAAAACATAAAATGTAAACCTAAAAAATTAAAATAAAAACTTGAACCTAAACCTAAAAATAAAAAATAAAACATTAGCTTAAAAAATAAATCTAACCATAAATAAACTAAACTAAATAAAAATAAAAAATAAACCAAAATAAAAAGAAAAAATAAATTAAACTAAATAAATAAGTAATAAACAAAATAAACTAAACTTACCACTAAATTAAAAAAAAAATCTATACCCTAAAACCATAAACGAAAATTAAACCCTAAACCCAACCAACCCAAAAAAAAC
>CM038214.1:76000766-76085844 GCA_021442155.1 Cymbidium sinense
ATTTATTTGTTTTATATGTTTGTGTGTAGTTTGTGTTTGTGTTTATCGATGAAGGATAGGACGTCGCTCGGGTTCCTTACACCTACCCTAAACAGATCATGGTTAATTCACGAACAAGAATACTTTCAACATGGAAGATATTGAATTCAAAATAAAAGTTTCATTGATGATAATTATTTTTAAACATGATTTATAATATTTCTCTAAGTAAGGGGCGCTCTCCCTTATCATTAATAAGCTGATAAGATCCTCCTAGGTAGGCCTTCTCTATGGCAAAAGGGCCTTCCCAAGTGGGTTCAAACTTGCCTCCCATCTTATGATGAGCAACAATCAATCTCCTTAAAATAAAAAATAAGCTCTCCTACTTGAAAAGCTATAGGATGGACCAACTTGTTGTGACCTTGAATCATTTTAGTTTTGTACAACTTAAGATTTTGGCATGCCCGCAGGCATCTCTCCTCCAAACCTTCGAGCTCTTCTAACTACAACTTGACATTCTGCTCTGTTATGATCTTGCTACTCACAGCTATCCTTAGTGATGAGAGTTAAACTTTTAATGGTAGAATGGCTTTGAGCCCATACACTAAGGAGAAAGGAATAGACAAAGTTGGAGTTCTATATGTGGTCCAGCAGGCCAATAAGGCTTCAACTAATTGCTCATGCCACTATCATTTATTATTATCGAGTGTCTTCTTCAGTATTTGGATGAGAGTTTTGTTGTAAGCTTCTTCTAAGTTGTTTCCCCTCAGGTAGTTGATGGTAGAATATCTCCAATCAATGTTGTGTCTTTAGGAAAAGTTTTTGATCTCGGTGCTCTTGAATGTAGTACTATTATCAGATATAATTCATCAAGGCACTCTGAACCTATATACGATATGGTTCCTAAAATACTAGAGTACATACTGAGATGTGACCACTCTGAGCATAATCGCCTTCGCGCATTTGAAAAAATAATCAGTTGCAATGAAGATGATTTGATGACCCTTGGAAGAATAAGGATCTATCGGACCCACTATGTCGGTACCCCAACACTCAAATGGCCATGAGGCCAATGTTGGATGTAGAATGTTGGGTGATTGGTGTAGGACCACACCATGTATTTGACATTTGTGGCATCGCCTAGCGATATCCATGCAATCTTTGATCATCGATGGCCAATAGTATCCTAATATCTTGATCTTGGCTTTCATCTTCAGACTGGATTGGTTGGCTCCACATAATCCTAAGTATACCTCGATCATGATCTTATGGGCTTCATGCTTGTCTAAATAACGTAATGACATATGATCGAAAGACCACCACTGATATAAGCCACCATCCACAACATAGAAAGTGCTTTGCTTCATCGATGGGCTTGGGACTTCTTTGAGGTAGTTTTCCTTTATTTAGGTAATCTATGAATGGTTGCCTCCAATCTAACTCCTCATCCTTTTGGTAATGGCAACCTACCCTTCAAGAGAGTACTTTTGAGTTCAACATCAATAAGAGATAAGACTTATCTATTTTGGACCTTTATTGATATGGACTCATCCTCCGGATATGCCAACTTCTTGATAAGCTTGGCTAAAATATATGCTACAACATTCTCTCCTCAAGGAATCTTATAAATGCTAACCTCTAGGATTTGGGCCAACAATTCTATGGTGTACCTATGGTAGTGATGGAGCTTGGGCTTTATAACTTTAGAGGACCCAGTGATTTGGTTGGTAACTAGCTGAGAATCCTCGAAGATGTTGATGTTCTGGATGATTAGAGTAATCTAACTCAGACCCACAATCGATCCTCATATTGCTTTGTTGTTGGTGCATGGATTGACAATGATATGAGAATCTCATCACATTCATTGAGTTAAGAGAACTATTCCTATCCGCCTTTCTTGGAATAGTAGGCGTGGTTCTTCTCCTCTTTGAGGAAGCGCATCATCAAAGTACATCTCCCAGTGGTGAATGCTAGTATCCCCTAAGTTCATGATTTGTTCATCATGGAGATCATCACTAAGCGGAGAGTAAGCGGGAAGTGGGTGTCTTTGCTAGAAATGAAATCGCTCCTTATACTGAGGAGTAGGAAGGTAATGTCAAACTATAAGAGGATCATGGACCATCATGCCAACCATCGGATAGCGTCGGTATTTCATGAGATCTATATTGAATTGGTCCTAGATTAAGTTCACCTTATGAGGAAGCATGTAGTGTTGTAGCTTTTGGGATGCAAAGATTAAAACTAGGCAATGCTTCTCAATGGGTGGATAATTAGCCTCAGAAGGGATTAGATGATGGCTGAGGTAGTAAAGTGCATTTTTCTTCCCTTTGTCATTGGCTTTGGCCAACAATGCACCAAGGGAGTCATCTGATGCAGTTTAAAGTATGAGTAGCTTGCTTAAGATAGGGGCTGCTAGAATTGGTGGTGTTATCAGGTAATGCTTGATGTATTTGAAGGCATGCTCACACTTATTATCTTAGTTGAACTTGGCATTCTTTTTGACAAGTGTTGAGAATGACTGACATCTTCCTGATAAGTTGGATATAAAGCATCTTAGATATGTTAACCTCCCTTGGAATGATTTGAGTTGAGTTAAACTTTTTGGGATGGAATTTCTAATATTTCCTTGATCTTCTCGGATCTATTTTGATTCCCTAGTGATGGACAAAAAAGCCAAGGAATTTCCCTGAAGCTCCCCCAAATGCACACTTCAGGGGGTTCATTTTTCTTAACTGTTTGAAAACTACACTCAAGTCAAAGAGATGGTCTTTCTTTTCTCTACTTTTGACCATGAGATCATCGACATAACACTTAACTTGATGATGAATGAGTTCATCAAAGATTCAAGTCATAGCCCACTGGTATGTAGCACCATCATTTTTAAGACTGAAAGGCATGACCTTATAGTAAAAGTTTCAAATTGGAGTTCTAAAAGTAGTGTTTCTATCATCTTCAGGGGCCATCTTTATTTGGTTATATCTAGATAAGCCATCCATGAAAGAGAAGACTGCATGAGATGAGGCAATGTCCACCATCAACTCCAAGATTGGTAGTGGAAATTCATCTTTTGGACATGCCTTATTTAAATCCCTAAAATTGACATATATGTAAATTTGGCCATTCCTTTTCTTAATTGGGATGACATAGGCTAACCAGATAGGATTTATTCTTCCCGAATGAATCCAGCATCGATCATTTTCTTAACTTCTTAAATGAATTTTTATTCTATGTCTAATTGTGTGTGTCTAGGAGATTGCTTGATAGGGTTAGATGTAGGCTCTAATACTAGTTTATGGATCGCTATGTCATGAGCCAATCTAGGCATCTCTTCATAACTCCATGCAAAGTAGTCCTTAAACTCAATAAATAGCCTAACTAAGTCATTGGTTTCAATTTCATTCAACAAGGAACTGATGTATGTGATGGATCTTCTTTAATTCTAAGTTGATTTCCTTGAGCTTGTCGATGGTTGACTTGATATCTTTTTGAACTTCGACATTGCATCTTTGACTTCAAAATCATCAAAGTTTCTAAGCGACTCCTCATATGAGTTAATGTGATTTGAAAAGAATCAAATTCCAAATGATTGGTAAAAGCTAAGCAGTAATCGTCATCATCGATTACACCCACTGTACTGAATCATAATCTCAGTCATGATTGAGAGCTTTTGCATTTGTTCTTCCATATTATTTTGAAGTAGTCAAACTTATGCTTTGACCAAGTATGTGGGATTAACCATTTCTTTACTAAATTATGAACACAAGGCAAGTACTAATCAAAAGGTAATTCTATTAAATCTTTATATAAATCACCCTCAAGTTCTACATCAACTTCTTAACTTGAGGATGATGCTCCCAAAAAGAACCTTTGAGTCTTCACACCTATGGATGACTTAGGGGCTTCCTTAACTACCAAACCCTTGGATTTTTGAGACAAAAGTGGGGTTAGAGCTAAGGTTCTCATCTGATGCCTAACTGTTTCACATATAGACTTGGATGCACATATGCTTTGCTTTGGAGCCCAGTCTTCATTATTATCAAGCTCAAGTGTCACCTCCAAGAGAATCTACTATTGAAGAGCTGTGGTGAGCTAACCATATAAGACTCATCCTATGATTTAGATTCTAAGTCTATATGGATAGCAGTGTACTCTTGGTAGGGACATATCTTCTATTGGGTGGCCAATAAGGAGGTTTTCACCCCAGGACTACCTGAACTAGCCTCTTCCTCTGCACGGTGGAGGTCAACTTATCTACCCATATGTTGAATGGTGTAGCACGAGGGGTGGAATCTAATGTCAAGCTCCACATCCTCCTCTAAGTCTATTTATGCTCCCTTTTATTTTTTTTCATTTTCTCTTTTCTTTTCTTTTTCTTTTTCACTTTTTTTTGTATTTTTTTATTTTATTTTTAAACTTTGGCCAAGTTTGTGAGAATAGACTTATTGATTTTGAGGGAGGTAGTAAGTTGTATCCTCATATATGTTGACCTCGTGAACTTTAAATGGCTTGAGATCTCCTTTGACATAGCAAACGATCCCACCTCTCACGAACTTCATACAATCATGTAGAGAGGATGGAACTATGTTGTTCTCATGTATCCATGGTCTCCCAAGCAAAGTGTTGAAAGATGTATCCAAGTCTATAATGTGAAACTTGATCTTCCGATCATCTATCTCCAAAGACACTATGGAGCTAAGGCCTATTGACCTTACTTTTTTGGTGTGGATTCAATCTTCCCATCTTAAACTTAGGAGTCTTCTAGACACTAAAACTTCCCTAGTCATAAGACACTTCTAACAATTAGGTAAACACTTAGCCTAAAGACTTAGAATGGTTAACCATAGGATTAGGTTATGCCTTAAGGATTAGGATAATCCACACCCTACCAAATCCAATCCATATTCACCTTCTCAAACCAAACCTCAAGTTCAATTAAAACATCAAATTTAAATCCAAATCAAAACCCAAATTCCAAAACCAAAAGATTGAAGCCCATGATCAAATCCAAACTTGAAAACCTTCCAAGCCATGACTAACCCATGGACTTAGCCAAATATCAATTAATCCAAAATCAATTGATTTTCTCATAATCAATTTATATCTTCAATCATCTTCTAAATATAAATCAAATCTACATTGAGATGATCAAAATAAATCAAATTAAATCAAAACCCTTCTAAGCCATATGTATCCCATGGACTTAGCCAAATCTTAATCCAAATCAAGTCAAACTCAATTGATTTTCTCACAAATCAATCAAATTTTCAATCATCTTCACAAATTTAAATGAAATATACATTTAAATCATCAAAATTAAATCAAACCAAATCAAAACCCAAACTAAAGCCACATGACCCAACTCCATGGACTTAGCCAAATTCCATCATTCCAAAACCCCAATTCAATTGATTTTCTCATGAATGAATCATACCTTCAATCATATTCACAAATATAAATGAAATATACAATCATCAAACCAAAATCAAGCATAGTCAAACCCAACTTAACCCTTTTGACTTGAAATGTTCAAATGAAACAAAACCCATTTGAATCCAAGCCAAATGCAATTGAATTTATATATCAATCCCAAATCCATATATAAACTCAACTAAATCAAACTCAAAAAATCAAAAACTAAATTGGTCCACTTGACCCAAAGTGTCCAATTTGACCTATTTGAGCCAAGTTCTAATCCTACCCAAATTGGATTGAACCAAGCCAATCAAAACCTCCCATCACGATTGTTGATCACCCTAGGTTGATCAATTATCATAAATTGCATCAAACAAAGTCAACTTTGGTCATTTGACCAAGTCATCCCCTTAACCCATATGAACCAAAATTGGCCAAAATTGCAACCTAAGCCAAATCCCTTGAAACCAATGATTCATACTAAATCAAAATCAATATTTGAATATGACTTGACTTTCAATTAAGTCAAACAAAACCCAATTGGCCCTCTTGACCCAAGTTGATCCAAATTGACCTAAAAGACCAAATTGGGTCAAATCAAAATATAAACCAAATTGATTACAACCAATGGCTCAAGTTCATTCCAAATTGATTGTTGAACCCAAAGCCATGTTTGGATCCAATTGAACACAATTGACCTACTTAGCAAATTGACCTAAAGGTTCAAGTTGGCCTAAATCAAAACCAAATCCAAATTAATTGAAACTAAAGCCTACCATCATCTTTAATTGGTCAACTAAACCCAAGCCAATTTAGACAATTTGGTCAAATTGGTCAACTTAACCCATTTGACCAAAATGAATTCAAATGAGCCAAAATCAAATCTAAGCCAAAATAAATTAAACCAATTGAACCAAAATATCCCAAATGATCATATGAACTTGACCTAACCCTTGGTTTGACTTTGACTAATTGGTCAACTTGACTTCTTAATTTGACCTAAATGAGTCAAATTGAGCCAATAACCAAATCAACTCCAATTGACTTGAAATTTAGGCTAACCCACTTTTGGATCATTTGAAATCTTCCAAATCAAATCAATGCCAAATGATTATTCTACCCTTAGGTCAAGGGCATCACATGAGACAAATTAATGTAAGTGGTCATTTCCATTCCTTGGCCACTTGGTACTCTCTCAATGGTCCACTAGGCACTTCCCACTGATCAAGGGGTGGTTGGGTCGTGACCCATGGGAGGTGAAATCACCTCACCCTCTCCATTAGAGCATTTCAAACCCATAGGACACCCATGATTCCTCTTTGGTGACCACCTTCACAACTTCAACCAACCAAGCCAAGCCAACTCATCTCCTCCTTTCCATCCATGACTCCCTGAGATGGTCGGATGACCACTAGAAGTCAAACCCAATCCCACCATCAGATCAAAATGAACGGTGGTATACACTCCCTCATTTTCACTCAAACACACAAAAATCATTCCTAAGAGCCCTACCTACGAAAGACGACCCGCCAGAGCCATTCCCTAAGCTCCCAAGCTTGTTCCTCGATTGGAAAATGCCATTCCTGTCCATCTCAAAATAGGGTACTCCCATTTCCCTAAGCTCCCAAGCTCATTCTTCAAATGAAAAATGCCATTCTTATTTGTCCTAAAATAGGACACTCCCATTTCTAACCTAACTTACCCATTTCTCCATCAAACTCAAATTAACTTTGCATGCACCTTCCTTAGGCCTCATCGATCAATAATGAATCATCTCCCAGCTTCTTGAGCACGGGAGGTGTGACTTCTATCAAAGTTGAGCTCCAAATCATCGGTTCATGGCCTTATGAGCAAACGTCGAGGAATTGATCCAATTGTTGCTCAATAGGGCTTCGTCTCCACTAGATGAAGCTTCTTCAATTGTTCGAGCCACCAGTCTTGAGCTCTAGTGAGGTATGCTTCCAAAACTGATCCTTAGGAAAAAATGGGTTGGAGCTTTTTGAAGAAAACTTGCATCTATTGTGATCTTGACCAATGGATCCCCTCCGATCGATGTCGTGAAGGTGTGGGATCCTTTTGAAGTTGATCCAAGCTCGGGTAAGCTCGGATCAAGTGACCAATGGAGGATGGACTCCATTCTCCCTCACTTGCATGACGTTAGATCACCCATCGTCGTTCACATGATCAAAATGGATGGTTGTGATTAGATCACTAGATCGATCTAATTTAATCTTATTATTAATCCATCGGAGGAAGAGAGAAAGTCGTCATACCACATAGGCTGAGTGGATAAGTTTTAAGTAGCCAATCCTAAACTAAACCTAAAATAAAACTAAATAAAACATAAACCTAAAAATAAACTTCAAAATAGAACCTAAAATAACCTAAAACCTAAACTAAAAAAACCTAAACTAAAATAAAATTAAAATCAACATAAACCTAAACTAAAATAAATAAAACTAAACCTAAACCTAAAATAAATTAAACTAACCTAAAAACTAAATAAAAGAAAATAAACTAAAAATAAACCTAAACTAAAAATAAAACTTAAGAATAAACCTAAAACCTAAACCTAAAAAAATAATATCAAACCTAAACCTACACCTAAAATAAAAATAAAACCTAAACCAAAAAAATAAGATAAAAAATAAAACTCAACTAAAAAAATAAACCTAAACTAAAACTAAATAAAATAAACTAAAAAAACCTAAAATAAATAAAAGCAAACATAAATAAACTAAACTAAATAAAATAAAAATAAACTTAAATAAAATAAAAATAAATTAAAATAAACAAAAAAATAAATTAAATAAACCTAAATCTACAATTTACTTAATTTTTTTTGAAAAAAAAACATAAGCAAATAAATCCTAAACCCTAATGTAAACCTACAATTCTAACCCTAAACCACCCTAAACCATAAAATCATAAAACCTTAAACAACCTTAACACTAAACCTAAACCCTAAAAGCATAAACCTAAAATCGTAAACCCTAAACCCTAAACCCTAAACCCTAAACTCCTAACCTAAACCAAAAAACTAACTAAATAAATTAAAAAATAAACCTAAACCTAAACCCTAAAACTTAATAAACCTAAACCTAAACTTAAACCCTAAGAATGGGTAGAACCTTGACAGCTGGAACATCACCAACAATGAGGCTTAGTATAGATCTAATAGTGGAGGCGAACGCTGAGGCAATGGTTATCGTAGTGGTGGTGGGGGATCTGGAGGTGCTAGTGGATATGTAGGTGGTGGTTGGAGCAGTGATGGTTATGGAGCAGGAGGAGCGATGGAGGTTCACGGTGGTGAGGGAGAGAATCGAGGATATGATGGTGGATCCACCACTTGAGAGGTTGGGTGGTTTTGATGGGAGAAGCGAAGAAATAGTCGATTTGATCTGCTTATGGAATATGCCTTTACATTAGGGATGATTCTAGTTATCTAGGGTTTTGATTTGCTCTATGTGCTCATTTTCATCTATGTCATACTTGTGTCTTAGAAAACTAGGTGTGTTACTTGGTTGATGAAATCGAACAGAAGAAATGTTGAATATGAATTTTTTCTCTATTAAAAAAAACCAAAAACCCTAAACCCTAAACTAAAACCAAAACCCTAAACCTAAAACCAAAATGAATAACCCAAAACCCTAAACCATCAAAACCATAAACCCTAAACCCAAAACCCAAAACCCTAAAACCCAAAACCCACAAACCTAAGCACAAAACTGACCCTTAACCACAACCCAGCTAAACCCTAAACCAGACCCAGGCAAACCCTAAACATTAACCCTAGCCACAAACCATAAAACCTAAAAACTAGTAAATAATAAAACCAATAAATAAGCTAAACCTAAATAAAATAAATAAATAAAACCTAAACTAAAACATAAACTAAACCTAAAAAATAAAATAAAATAAAAAAATGAAAATAATAAAATAAAATAAATAAAACCTAAACTAAATTAAAAAATAAAATAAACCTAAAAAGAAAAAACCTAAATATAATAAAACCTAAATATAAAATAAAAATAAAATGAACCTAAAATAAAATAAAATAAAAACTAAATAAAAATCTAAACCTAAAAAATAAACCTAAATATAAACCTAAAATAAATAAAATAAATTAAACCTTACACTAAAAAAAAAAACCTAAAATGATAAATAAATAAAAAAATAAACCTAAACCTAAACTAAACTAAAATAAACTAAATTAATATAAATAAAATCTGAGACCTAAACCTAAAGTAAACTAAACCAAACCCTAAACTAAATAAAATAAAATGAACTAAAATAAACCTAAACCTAAACTAAAAATAAAACCTAAAATAAACCTAAAATAAAACCAAATACAAAACAAAAAATAATAATAAATAAAAACTAAACCTAAACCTAAAAATAAAAAAAAAAAACTTAAATAATAAAATAAAATAAAAATAAAAAATAAACATAAACTAAACTGGCTAAAATAAACTAAAATAGAAAACAGCACTAAAATAAATAAACATATTAATAAACTATAAAATAAAAATAAAAATAAACCTCGATAAAATATAAAATAAACCAAAATTTTGGTTTGCTTAATTTAAAAAGAGCCCTGAGCCATGCATAAAATCCTAAACCCTAAAACTAACTCTAGGCTAAAACTAGCCCTAAACCTGAAACTAGCTACAAAACCCTGAGCCACTAAAGACCCTGGGCCAGGTAAGGCATGATGTGACAGAGCCCTAAAATCCTAAAGTGAACCTGAAACCCTGTGACTGACCCAAACCCCAAACCATGAGCCACAAAACCTAAAGGCACAAAGCCTAAAAACTAAACCCCACTGAGCCATACCCTGACCTGGCCTTAAACACTAAAACCCTAGGCCCTGAGCCATAACCCCAAGCCACTGAGCTCTAGGCCTAAAAAACTAAAAAGCTAAACTAAATTAAAATAAAACATAAAATAAATAATGATAAAAACCTAAAATAAAGATAAAAATAAAATAAAATAAAATCTGAGCTACTAAACCTAAAATGATTAAATAACAAAATAAAAATAAACTAAAATAAAATAAATAAAACTTAAACTAAACTAAAAATAATATAAACTTAAGAATGAAAACATAAATAAAATAAAACTAAATGTAAAATAAAGAAAAATAAATCTAAAATAAAATAAAATAAAACCTAAATAAAAACCTAAACCTAAAAATTAACCTAAAATAAATAAAAATAAATTGAAATGTAATCTTAAAAAAACCTAAACTAAATTAAAAATAAAATAAATAATATAAAATAAACTTAAACCTAAACTAAAATAAACTAAACTAAAATAAGAAAACCTAAACTTAAACTAAAATAAACTAAACCTAAATAAAATATAAACTAAATAAAATAAAATAAACTAAAATTAAAACCTAAACTAAAAATAAAACCTACAAATAAACCTAAAATAAAAAACCTAAAACCTAAATAAAAATAAAATAAAAACCTAAACCTAAAACTAAAATAAAAATAAATCTAAATATAAAATATAAAATAAAATAAAACCCAAAAAATAAACCTAAATCTAACTTAAACCCAAAAAAAAAAAGTAAAATTAAAAATCTACTAAAATAAATATCTAAACTAAATAAATAAAATAAACCTAAATAAAAAATAAAAATAAAGTAAACTAAAATAATTAAAAAATAAACTAAATATACTAAATAAACCTAAACTGGTTTACTTAATTAAAAAAAATCTTAAACCCTAAATTCTAAACCCTCTAAACCCTAAAGCCCCCCAAAACTCCCTAAACTAAACCTAAACCCAAAAATATAAACCCTACAAACCCAAATAACATAAAACATATAACCCTAAACCCTAACCCCCTCTAAACTCTAAACCTAAAACTAAACATAACCTAAACCACAGCCCCCAACCCAAACTCAATAAAGTAACTAAATAAATTTAAAAATAAACCTAAACCCCAGAATGGGTAGAACCTAGATGGGAGGAACATCACCGTCAACCAAGCTTAGTCTAGATCTGATGGAGGTGAAGCGAGAGGCGATGGTTCAGTGGTGGGGATCTAGAGGTGTTAGTGGATATGGAGGTGGTGGTTAGAGCAGTGGTGGTTATGAAGCGAGGAGCTATAGAGGTTATAGCCATGGTGGTGGCGGAGGGAGAGATCTAAGATATGATGGTGGATCCTACTCGAGGCGAGGTGGTTGATGGGAACTGGAGAAACTAAAGCGATCCGATCTTGCTTGAAACTATGTCTTCATAGAGATGGTTCTAATTATCTAGGGCTTTTGATTTGCTCTATGCGTGCTCATTTTTTATCTATGTCGTCACTTATGTCTTAGAAAACATGGTGTGTTACTTGGTTCATGAAATCAAAAAAAAATGTTGAATCTGAATTTTTTCTCTATTAAAAAAACCAAAACCCTAAACTAAAACTAAAACCTAAACCATAAACCTAAAAAACCTAAACTCAAAACCACAAGCCTAAACCCTAAACCCCACAAACCTAAACCCTAAAATCTAAAACCCTAAACCCAAACCCTAACTTACCTAAACCCTAAAACCCAAACCCCACCACACAAATCCTAAACCTACCAAAGCTAAAAATCTAAAACTAAACTAAATAAAACCTAACAATAAAATAAATAAAACCTAAACCAAAATAAAATAAGTTAATTAAGACTAAAATAAACCTAATCCTAAAAAAATAAATTAAAATAAACTAAAAAACAAAATAAAATTAATAAAAACTAGTAAAAAAATAAAAAAAAAATAAAATAAAAACTAAACTTAAAATAAAAAATAAAATAAACTAAACCTAAATTAAAATAAAACTAAAAAATATAAACCTAAATCTAAGCAAAATAAAATAAAATAAACTAAAAAAAAAAATAAACCTAAACTTAAAATAAAACTTGAAAATAAACAGAAAATAAAACCTAAACCTAAACTAAAAAATAAAATAAAACCTAAACCCTAAACTTAAAAAATAAAAAAACCTTAAACCCTAAAACCTAAAACCTAACCCTAAAACTTAAACAATAAACTCAAACCAAACCTAAACCCTAAACCACAAATCCACAAATCTGAACAAACCAAACCCTAAACTTATTTTTACATTTTAGCTGAGATGGGTTATGTTTGACCTCTTACTTGGGTTGGCTGGTGATTCTTACCTTTTAGCTTGGGTTGGCTTGGTTTTAGTTTTGGCTACTATCTTCTCGCCTTATTACTCTGGTTCTTGTGGATGACATGTTTTACCTCAGCTTTATTATTTTTTATACGATTTGTTTTGTTGCCTCTCTTGAACTTGAATTACTTTTGCTAGTTTTCATGGTTGGATGGGTGGCCTTCCTAGTGGGAACTACTATTGGTTGTTGCCTTTCTACTTATTTTGGAGAGCTTCACAGCTACTTTTTGGGAATGCCTCGATTCCTGTTTATTGTTGGATCATTCTTTTGCCTTGGTTTTGTGTTTGGTTATTCTCCAAGTATTAGCCTCTACTGGGTGCGTTATTTGCAGCAAGTTTTATGTTGTTATTATGCTTTATATCAGGTTAGCCTTTTTTTCCAGGGAAGTTTAGTTTTTGAGTGGTCCTGGCTAGCTACTACTATTGCCTTTCTATGATGGTTTTGCTTCTTTTGGACCTCATTATGTGTGGTGCTTTGTTGGTTTTTTACTTTTCCTTAGCTATTGGGGATGCTTCCTTTGTTGGTTACTTATGTTGGGCTAGTCTCTGATGGTTGCCTTATTGCTATTTTACTTAGTTGGTTAGGTTGGAGGACTTTTAGTTGTCCTTGGAATCTTGGTTGGTTGATTTTTTTCTTGTTAGTCTTTTCCTTCTTCTTGGACAATTTGCTGGAGCCTTTTGCTATGCTAATCAAACCTTTATTGATCCTTTTGGATTGAACTTTTGGTATCAGGTGGTTGGTGGCTGCCTTTGGCCATCTTTTGTGTGGTTGTTTTGTCTTCTAGTGATTTTCACTAGTTGCATCTTATGTTTCCTTCAGTTGATGGTTTCATTTATGACCTGTTTAGTCATTTGTGGTTGCTCACCCTAGTTTGTCTTGGTGACTACTACTAGTTGGTACTTTGTCTTGAGGGCTCCTCTCTTGGTTTTGTTGGGTATTTCTCTATTAATTGACATGGGTCTCGTGCTTGTTGATGGCTGGTTTTGGTTTTCCCTAGTTTGGAGCTTGGATGGGTATTTGGATAATGGTTGTTGGTGGTTCGACTTTGTTTTAGCCTCTCACTAGTTATTATTAGTCTTTGTGGTTTATTTTTGGTGGTTTGGCTTGGTGTTGGGTTATCTTTGTTTAATGGTGCAGATCTGGAACTCTGGACTCCCAGCCTTGGATGTTTACTTGTAACAAGTATTTGTCTCTATGATGGCTTTGATGTTACTCACCTCTTCTCTAGTTGGTAGCATTACATATGATTGTAACCCTTCTTTATGAAGTTTGGATGCTCATGTTGCCTTGGGATGATCTTAATTGAGCCTGAGCCTTCTCTTTCTCAACTCTATCCTTTTCCTCTCTACATCCTTATCCTTTTTAGCTATGACTTTTTCCTTTGTAGTGTTTTGTAGATTTCTTTTATGGGTTGGAACTTTTAGAGGAATGGCCATTACTCAGTCAACTAAGCTATTATTGTGGATCTTGCTTATCTTACTTTCTCAAAGGAATCATGAACTGCTGCTGACTCATCCTTTTACTATTTTTAGCATTTGTTTTAGTCTTACTCTATGTCTTCTTCTCTTATGATTTTTAGTTGTTGTATTTGCTCTTTTATTTTATTTTTTTTAATAATATAGATGGTTTAGCTCTTTTAGGTTCAAAATTCTATCTTTCCACCATAAAAACCCTAAACCCTAAACCTAAACCTTAAACCCTAAACAACTCTAAACCCTAAAACCCCAATCACAAAACCCTAAACACAAACTATAAAACCTAAACCCTAAACCCTAAATAATAAACCCTAAAACTCTAAACCCAAATCTAATCATGAACCCTAAAGCCTAAACACTAAACCCTAAACCTTAAACCTTAAACCTAAACTAAAACCTACAAATCCTAAACCTAAACCCTAAACCCCCTAAAAGTAACTAAATAAATTAAGAAATTAACCTAAACCTTAAAATGTAATAAACTAACCCAAATGTAAAGAGAATGGAACCTTGGCGAGAACATCACAGCAATAAGGCTTGTCTAGATCTGGTGGTGGAAGCGGGGAGGTTGGTTATCATAATGGTGGTGGGGATCTAGAGGTGCTAGTGGATATGGAGGTGGTGGTGGTGGTGGTTATGGAAGCAAGAGGTGATAAGGTTACAGTGGTGGCGAGGAGATCAAGGATACAATGGTGATCCAGTTGTTGAGGGAGGTGGTTTAATGGGCTGCAAAAATTAAAAGAATGTCGTCGATCAACTTATAGAACTGTGTCTTTACAGTAGAGATGGTTCTAGTTATCTAGGATTTTTGATTTGCTCTATGCATGCTCATTTTTTATCTATGTCATCACTTGTGTCTCAAAAAACTTGGTGTGTGTGGTGTTTATTTTTGAGATGTGGGACACGATCTTAGTACTTGAAATGATCGGGTATGAGGAAAGATGCACTATCTCAAAGATAAATCATTATAATGGACCTAATCACCTAATAGGACTCTTAAGGCATGATGGGTCTTGAATGTACGAGATCTTTCCCCACTTTACATGGAAAAGTAAAGTAGCATTTATATTAAGCGGGTTCATTAAGTTCCTTATGGAGGTAAGCCTCCATAGTTAATTACATTCTAAGGGATGTGAATCCCTTAAGAATACTCTCGATTAAAGTAGAAATTAAAGTCTCAAAAGATTTCAAGCCTACACTATCAAAGGATTATTTGAATTGGAAAATTAAGTGGGAAAACTCAAGGAGAAGACTTATTATCGAAGCCAAAGGAAATGAGTAGGGAATGCTCTTGATACTAAGAAACCTAGTGAGCATTTCAACCTATCCTATAATTGGCCTTTAGAATTTTGAAATTGAAGAGAAGATCAATTTTGTTAAAGTTGACATTTCATTAAAAAGCTAGGACTTGTAATCCAACAACACAAGATTATGGAGATGTCTAAGAGGTGAGGATTTATGCTTGTAGCCCGAAAGAAACAACCACCTTGGATCCTAAATATAGGGAGATTTAGCATAAGCCAAAGTGCAACCTAAATCTAAGTGAAAATAGGCATATGGTTTAACTCCATAAGAGGATAAACCACGCTAGACTTACAACCATCTGGGTGGCGATGACTAACACCCTATGCTTTAAATCTAAGTTTGGTCATATGATTTACAAGATTAGTTAGGTTGTTATTTAATTAGTAAGAAACTAAAGTCCTTAAACCCACTCCCTAAGAGACTAGAGCCTGAGTGTTATGAGCATATGAATTAGTATAATGTAAAATCTTTTCATATTTTATTTATTTTGACACTTCATGTTGACAAAGGCTTTCCATTTATGATATCTATATGCATGAGAAAATAAGGTTGTTATTAAATCAGCAAGAAAGGGGTGTTTTCCAAGACAAAGGATGCCCTCACAGTCAAGCATTCCCCTATCTTGCAAGGATGGAAATCCCTTATTTTTAAGAGTGAAATAATATGATGTGCATGTTGTTGGCCATTCAACATTCAGCTAAGGGGTTACTAAATCTTTTAATTATCTTGATTCATGTCATATGTTTTATGTGAGGTTATGAACTATTTAAAACTTTAGTTATGAGTTGTAGTTGGGTAGAAAGGTTAATTTTTTCTAAGAGTAATGCATTCAAGGCCACACATTCAAACATCAAACATATCAAAGAAATTAAGAAAATCATGCCATCCCTAATTGTGCACTTTAAACACAACATCACAAATTTTATAGCTAATGTAAAAGAATACAATAGATTGGGTGTTATTATACAAAGAAAAGAAAAATGAGTAAAGCTCTACCCTTATACAACTGGTACATAAAGAATAATTTATAATTTATAAAGATAAATGCTATGGGGGTCTTCATGTCTTCATGTATCTTCCTTCTTATTTGACTTGGTTTGCTCCACTTCAATGGTTTCACATGGACATGATAAACCTTCTAGCCAATGCTCATCCTTATCCATAGCACTAATCCTAATTCCTAATGTAAAATTACATTAAAATAGGAAAAGTAAATCTAACTACACTATAAGATAAGTGTTAGCTAAGACACATACAACCCATGTAGTTATATTTATAATTTGGACTTAACACCTTGCATATGGGTAACTAAGCCCATATGTCCTAACTTGAATTATGCTTAGGGGCTTAAGCAACCTGTAAAGAGAGCATTTATATTTAATAATCCTTACAAAAAATTTGATTAATTTGCATTTATCAAGTCTATAAAACATACACCTAACATCTCTAAAATAATACATCACAAAATACATACATCACCATACCGTCCTAACATAAGGCTAGAAGTGGTGACTTAATCTAATGTGTGTGTATTAAGGCTTGTGTGGTATGTCCTAGGCTTTAGAGTTAAGATTTTCTAAGTGTAGAAAGATTCAACTTAAAGGGTGGTTTCACTTCAAGTTCTTTAATTAATTTGCAAGTTTTAATTTGTGTTTTCTTTTGTTTCATATAACCTACACTTAGCAACTAAGTGTTGTAAAGAAAGAAAAGAGGTTTTTTCATCCCTACCATTTTATAAATCTATTAATTTGATTTAGTTCTCTTTAGTGAATGGCTTATTACACATTTTAGATTAATCCTAAGTTTTGGTTCTCTTTAAATAATTATATTCAATGTGAAATGCTTCTTAAGATTAATCTAATTGAAATACTATCACATTACATGCTAAATCATTCCTCTCCATCACATGTAACATACATATGATTAAGTCTTAAGTATACCTACACATACAATATGTTTTAGCATACTTGAATGATGGATGTGAGTATGTACATTTGAAGCTTTATATTTCTCCTCCGATTGAATTATTTTTCATATTAATTTAAGGCTCTATCTAAATTCTTATGCAAAAAATACATAGGGATGAAATTAAACAAAAACATGTCATTGTTAACCAATGAAGTGAGGTAATCAAATGACCTCCTTGGGTCTAGCTAAAACCTCATATTCAATATCCGGACTATATACCATTACATTCAAACCATATGTAAATTTGCATGCATGAACATAAGAAGAGAGCTCCAAATCACATGATCAATTAATTCAATCACTTGAATTATTGCATGTATATTTATGATAAAAGGAAGGATTACCATTCTCTAATTAAATACACACATGTATAAAGACATAAGCAAGTACATGCCTTTGTTAAACACAGTGAGGTTAATCAAATGACCTCCTTAGGGCTAGCTAAAATATTCCTAGAATGTTTAGACTATATACCACTTTTCTTACATACATACACATGTATTCATAATTTGGAGAATGAAAATCATGCAAAAAATTGATATTTAATTTGATTGATTCATTTATGTATATGAATTAAAGCCTCATCCAAATTCTAGTATTGAAAAATACAGAATGAAATCAAATGAGTACATGTCATTGTTAAACTAGGAAAGTGAGCTAATCACATAACCTCCTTAGGGCTAACTAAAACTCATATTTTGGATGACTATATACCCATTAACATTCTCACTTACATAAATCAATACATGAATAAAGAAAGGAGCTTCACTTCATACATTTAAGCTATAATCACATGCATCTCTATGTATTTATAACTTGCATTCATTGCATATGTAATCATTCATTTATAAGCTTTGGATTTAATAGTGATAATAGCCGCACATATTATAAATTAAATCAAGATATGCAAGCTTGACATAAAGGAAACCCATTTGACTTAATTAATTTTGAAAAGATGAATGTGTGATTTCAAATGACATATAACATTTAACATGATTGAAAAGGAATGAATGAGCATAAACATGTGATTTCATTTAATTAAATTAATTCCTAAGGATATTCAAATCAAATAAAAGCATTTAACAAAACCAACACTTTTTAGTTATCACTTTCAATTTCATATTTGATTTGGTTTGAAGAAATGACGAAAAATTTGTGGATCCTAACCCATTCCCATGTTTTGGATTTAATTTGGTTTAATGAAAAGTAATTTAGTTTATCTTATGGGTTAATTAGGTTGTACTATGCATTAAATACATTAATTAACCCTTACCTATGTTGTCTTAATTTAATTAACCAAGTAATTATGATCCAACATGATATGTACATACATTGGAAATTAAATCAGCAATGAACCTAAGAAATGAAAGAGGCCTAATGCAATTGGCTCATAGTGATTAATTAAGTTAAAACTTAATTAAGTACTTTCATGGTTTTCCAACACATGTGGGTTAACCATAATTTTTTTAAATGTCTTAAGGATATTGAACACCTAAAGATTTACCAATGAATTGATTAATCAAGATTCCATGTGATTATATTTTCAAATTGATTAATTAAGCAATTTAATTAATGAAATAAACCATCAATTAATCCTAAATTAATTAATTTCCATTCAAGTGAAATGGACTTAGGGAAAAGATTAGGAAAGAGGTCCCAAGCTCATTTACCATGCCCATTCACTATTTCACAATGATTTTCTTACCATTCACCATTCTGCATAATTTAATCTCCGAATGGGAGATCATATAGTATTGCGTTCTACAAAAATGAATGGAACACAATTCCAGGCAGGATTTTTGTGATTCTTGTAAAGAAATTGAATGAAAAACTTCATTTTAGGCTTGATTTTCCAACGATCTACTCTGAAAATCACTCCAAACGCATGGGGATGATGTAAAATAAAAAAAATGCAAGGGTAATATAAAGAAAATTCTTAAAATTGACCAAAAGCCATTACAAACAAAAGAACCTAAGGCCGGCTATAGTTTTACAAAATTATCTCACCAGGATTGATTTCTGGTGGTGGTGATTATCTGAGTGTGCTCTTGAGTGGATGAAGCAGCTTTAGAATGGATTTGGGCTCTTACTTCACTTTAGAATAAAGTATCCACCAATGGTTGCCACTTCTTCACCAGAATCTAGTTGATTTTGATGGCTTTTACTCAAAAACTAAGTGGGAACGATTTCTAGTTGGTTTGGGAGCTCTGGAGAGTGAAATGAGTGTGTGAGGAAGAGTTTTGCCTCAATTTTTTGTCTCCTTACAATGGCCGAAAATCACCTCATTCATGGTGATTTTTGGCTCCAAGTGGGTGTCCTTTGCTTGGGGTGATTGGGATTCTCCTTAGGTGGCTTAATTTGTTTGCCCAAGGAATAGGAGGTCACTGCTATGAAGGACAAGTGGGTGTCCTAGCAAATAGAAGTGGAGGTCCTTCATTCCAAGTGTTCTAATGATGGAGAGGAAGTGATTTCACCTCCTCATAAGTCATGGCTGACCTAAACCACATCTTGGGTTAGGTTGGACAATGTCCTTGGAGCCTAGGTGGACCAATAGATGAGTGCCAAGTGGCCAAAGAAGAGAAATGACCATTTACATGGGTGTTTTGTCTTATGTGATACCCTTAGCCCAAAGGTAGAGTGGTCATTTGATATTGAATTTTATTTAGGCAGATTTGAAATGAGTCAAAGGTGGGTTGGACTAAATTTCATTTCATTTGTAGTTCATTTTTTTAGGTTAGGCTAAATTTGACCCATTTGGGTCATATTGGGTCAAAATGGGTTAGGTTGACCAATTGGTCAAATTGGGTCAAACTAAGCATTAGGTCAAGTTCATATTACTTTTTGGAGAAGATTGTATGCTTCAGTTTGATTTAATTTGGATTTAGTCTAATTTGACCCTTTATGTCAATTTAGGTTAACTTGGGTCAAGAGGGCCAACTAGGCTAGGTTTGGCTCAGTTGAAGGTCAAGTCATGTTTAAATATTGATTGTGGGTTAATTTAAATCATTGATTTCAATGAATTTGACTTAGGTTGAAATTTGGCTAGTTTGGGTTTATATAGGCTAAAGGGTTGACTTGGTTTGACCCAATTTATATCAATTGATCAACCTAGGGTGATCAACAATCATGACATGAAGTTTGGATTGGCTTAATTCACTTTGATTTGGATTGAATTAGATTTTGGTTCATGTAGGTCAAATTGGCCACTTTGGGTCAAGTGAACCAATTTGATTTAGTTGGCTTGATTTAGTTTAGTTTATATATAGATTTAAGATTGATATATAAATTCAACTACTATTGGTATGTATTATAGAACTCTTGGTGGTCTTCTTGTTTCTCATTTAAGCTTTGTAGATGATTTCATTATTTTGCATGCTTATTCATCATATCAAGAATCTCAAGATTTTTTTAAAATAAATTTGGTAGAGAAAGTGGTCTATCTATCAATGATAACAAAAGCTTTTTTAATACTTCTTCAAGCATCTTCAATAATAAAATTAATCAAATCCTGCATATCACTAACTTTAAACATCAACACCTTCTTCTTAAGTACTTGGGTGCACCTCTTTTTAAATGTCCAAAATGATCCCATCTTTTAGATGTGTTAATTTAAAAAATTTTAAATAAAATATATTTTTAGGAATTTTATTTACTTTCCTTTTGTGGCAGGGTCACTATTCTTAAAAGCACTCTCAATTCAATGCCTCTTTATTTGATTCTAACTATTATCCCTACTAATGCTACTCTTATCATAATTGATTGCTTGCTTAATAATTTCTTTGGGGATCAATAATTCTTAAAAGCATTGGATTTCTTGGCATAAATACTGCGGTCCCCTGGGTGAAGGTGGTCTCAATTGCAAACTAATTCGTGAAGCTATTAATGGCTTCTCTCATAAGCTCTAGTGGAATTTTAGAAAGAATGATAGCCTTTGTGATAATTTTATGATGAAAAAATATTGCCAAGGTAAACACCCTCTTATCTGTGCTTATAAATTTGGTGATTCTGGTTTGGAAAAGGCTTTGCTTCATTAAATGAGTTGTTGAACCCTTAATATCTTGGGGTATTCATTCTGATTCTTCTTTCTTTTGGCAAGATAATTGTATTGGAAATGGCTCTATTGAATCTCTTTTATCTACCCACTCTACTGCAGTTATCAAAGTTAACTCTTTTTAGCATAATAACACTTGGAATGAAAACAAACTTGAGAATTATATTTGTATTTCTCTTTTAGATAACTTTAGAAATATCCTTATTTTCTCTGACAAACTTGACCAAATTCTCTATAAGCTTTCTTACAATGGTGATTTTGTTCTTAAAGAGGTTCAAAATTTTATTAAAGATAAGCAAAACTCCTCTAATATTTTCATTAAACTTTGGAACAATATCATTCAGTTTTAGCTTGGAGGATTTTGAATAACTTTATCCCTGTGGACTTTTTGCTCTAGAATAAAGGGTTTTATTTTCCTTCAAAGTGCTATGGTTTCTTTCATATTGAAAATCTTAATCATGTGTTTGTCAATGGTGCTATTACTTCTAAATTATTGTTATGGTAAGATGATTTATTTAATACCAACTACTTTCATGGCAATATTTCCATATATCAACTTCTTGAAGTCTATTTCCAAAAAAAATTGAAAGGTCATATCAAAGTTCTAGTTGCTATTACCCTTATCTGGTTCATCTGGATGGACAAAAAATGATAAATATCATGGTATTCCTATAAGCTATAAAAGGATCCAGCTAGAACCAAAGAAAAAATTCAACCTCTGTTTAATGCCAATCTTATTAGTAACATTCATTTTAGAGGCTATAAATTTGTGGCTTAAAAATTGGGTATCATTTCACGATGTTGACTCTTATAAATCATTATCCATTGGATCAAACCCAAAAGAAAATTTGATTAAAGTGAATCGATGGTTCTATTGCTCCCAATAAATATGGTTGTGGTGGTATTCTTAGGAATTCTAAAGGTAATGTCATTTATGTTTTTGCCTATCCTCTCAAAGCATGTTCTGTTATCTATGTTGAGCTTATGGCTGTCAATAAAGCTATTAAAATTTGTTTGAAGAAAAGTTTTCTCAACATTTGGATTGAAGTTGATGTGCTCTTTCTTTTTGACATGCTAAACTCTAACAGAATAGGAAATGCTAATTTATTTTATCTTCTCAATCATTCTGAAAATCTTCTTTCTCAAATTTGTTATAAACTTTCCCATATCCTTCATGAAGGTAATGCTTTTGCTGATTTCTTGGCTACTTTAGGTGCCAACTTAAGTGATTTCACTTTATTTTACAATCAAAATTTGCCTAAACTTTTAAGTAGTTTGGTCAATCTGGATAACACTGGATTACCTTATCTCAGATTATAATTTTCTCGGTTTGTTTTTTTGTTGGTTTTTAATGAGCCATTGCTTTTGGTTCCACTTTTCCATTTGCTTATTTTCACTCTTGGGCCTGTGTTGGATTTTGTTTTTGAGCTATTGCTTTTGGGTTAGCCTAGGGTTTCCTACAGTGGTTCTATTTTTTACTAGGTTATTTTGATTTTTTTAGTGGTGGGCTGTTTTACTGGCGGATGATTATTGTTGCTTGGTTATTTTTTTGACTTTCATTTGGGTGGTGGCTTTACTGCTATTTTCTATATAGGGTTTGTCATATCTACATTTGGTTGCTTCCTTAACTAAGTTGGATTTTCTGCTGCTGTGGTGGCTGGCTGGGTGGGCTGGCTATGTTGGCTGGCTGGGTTGGTTGGCTAGTTTATTCGCCTCGGTTGGTGGTAGATCGGAGGGCTATTGGGGGTCTAATTTTGGATTGGATTTGGCAAGGTGGAGGTTATTTGTTGTTATTTCTTCTTTTTTGTGAATTAGGTTTTAGTTGTTAGTTTTGCTTGTTTGGGTTTGTTTCTTTTGCTTCAACACTTTTCCTAGTTATCTTGGGTGGTTTTGGCATGATGGATGTTGTTGGTCTTTTCACTGATTTGGATTTTCTACTACTATGGTGGTTAGCTGGTAGGCTATGTTGGCTGACTGGGTTTGTTGGCTATTTTGGCTGGCTGGGTTGGTTGGATGGTGGCTATTTTGGCCTTTCTTTCTTGCTCTATTAGTGACATGCTTTGGTTGGCTCTTACTATGGTGCTCCTCTCTTGGCTCAGTAGCTTCCCTTTTTTGGTTTGGTGTGGTCTTCTTTGCCTTTCTTTGCTTGTGGAGGACATTAGCTCTTATGTTTTTTTTCTTTTGGTCTTGGTTTTTTTTGTTGTTAAGGTCATGATGCTTGCTCCCTTTAATGTTTTATTCCTCTTTGGTGGTGGCTTTGGTGGTGTTCTCTATCTTGCTACTATCCACGATGGTTGGTTGACTTTTGCCTTATTGGGCTTATTTCTTTTGGTGGCTTTGTGGTTGGCTATTATGTTGCTTGGAAGAGTTTGTAGTATTCAAGATGATGGACTTAGGATGATGGGCTACAATAGGTATCGCAATAATGGCCTTGAGGTTTCACTCTCTATCTTCTTTTGGCTGGTAGCACTATATGTAATTGTAATCCTTCTTCAGAAGTTTGGATGCTTACATACAGTGTTGCTCCTTGAGATGATTGTAACTGACCCTGAGCCTTTTCTTTACTTTGCTCCTTTTCTTTGATCATACTCTTTATGCTTGCTTAATTATACTCATCCTTTCATTAGTATGTTGCAGATTTCTTTTATAGGTTGGAAGAATCTTGCAAATTCGAAAGGACTAGTAGATGTTTCTTGTGCATATGGATGTTGTTGTTGATTTGGTTTTGCTTTTGCTTTTATTTTTTTCTTATATTATTGTAATAGTTAGGGGTTTATCTCTTTAGGGTTATTGTAGCTCTTTGAGCATTAGTTTAGAGATTTACCCCCTCTAAGGACTTTGTACGTTTTCTTTGTGGCAATAAAATTCCCCTAATTTCCCTAAAAAAAAACCCTAAACCTTAAAAACCTAAACTTAAACTAAATAAAATATAAAAATAAAATAAATGAATAAATAAATTAAATTAAAACTAAAACCTAAACCTAAACCTAAAAAAAATAAAAAAAAATTAAAAACTAAACTACAATAAAATAAATAAAAACATAAACTAAACTAAAAAATTAAAAAATGAAATAAAATAAAAATTAAACCTAAAATAAAATTAAAATAAACCTAAAAAATATACCTAAAAATAAAACCTAAAAGTAAATAAAAATAAAACATAAACCCTTGAAAAAAAATAAACCTAAAATAAAAGTAAAATAAATCTAAAGCTAAACTAAAATAAACTAAACTAAAATAAATAAACTAAAACCTAAAATAAACTAAACCTAAACCTAAACTAAACTAAAATAAAAATAAATAAATAAAATAAACATAACTAAAAAAAATAAAATCTAAAACTAAAATAAAAACCTACTTAAACTAAAATAAAATAAAATCTAAACTATAAAAATTAAAATAAACCTCAACCTAAAATAAAATAAAAAATAAAACTAAACTAAAAATACATAAATCTAAACCTCATAAAATAAACTAAAATAAATAAACATGGGAATAAAATAAACTACTAAATAAAATAAAATAAACCATATTAATAAAAATAAAATAAAATAAAAATAAACAAAAAAAATAAATAAAATAAACCTACCAATTGACAATTTAAAAAAAATAAAATAAAATAAATAAAATAAAAATAAACCTACCCTAAACCAAACCTAAATCTAAACCCTACTAGGCCCTCCACTCCTCTGGGCCACCCCTGAGCCCTAATAAAGCCCAGGCTCACTAACCACAGGCCTACTGAGCCACTGGCCCTGAGCCCTGGGCCACCCAGGCCACACCAGGCCACAGGCCCTGAGCCATGGGCCCTACCACCCCTATGACCCTGGGCCCAAACCACAGGCCCTGGGCTCAGACCTGGGCCAACCTGGACCCTGGGCTCAGGCCCTCCAGTGTAAAACCACAGGCCACAACTGAGCACAAAGCCCACAACCCTAAACTACCACTCCCATAAACCTACCACAACCCACCTAAACCCCAACCAATGACCATAAACCCCAGACCCTGACCTCCAAATAAACTAAATAAACTAAACCCACAATAAACTAAGCTAAATAACCCTGAATGGGTAGAACATTGATGGGAGGAACATCACTATCAACTAGGCTTAGTTTAGATCTGGCGATGGAGGTGAAGGCGGAGGCGAAAGTTATCACAGTGGTGGTGGGGATCAGGAGTCTTGGTGGATATGGAGGTTGGAAGTAGTGTTGGTGAAAGAGGAGCGGAGGATTCTGAGTGGTGGCGAGAGGAAGATATGATATGGTGGTGGATCCTACTCGAGAGGTCGGTGGTTGATGAGCGAAAGCGAAGAACGGTCGATCTATACTTATGGAGCTGTATATATAGTAGAGACGGTTCTAGTTATTTAGGGTTTTTCTTTTCCTCAATGCGTGCACATTTTTTGTATATGTCATCGCTTATGTCTTAGAAAACTTGGTTTGTTACTTAGTTGATGAAATCAAAACTAAGAAATGTTGAATCTAAATTTGATCTCTATTAAAAAAACCAAAAACCCTAAACACTAAACTAAAACCTAAACCAAAAACTTAAAACCTAAACCCTAAACCCCAAACCACAACCCTAACCCACCCTAAACCCTAAGCCTTAAAACCCTAAATCCACCCTCCAAACCTACCTAAACTAAACCCTAAACCTAACTGGACCCTACCCTAAACCACTACCTACCCTAGCAAACCTAAACTAAATAACCTAAAAAATAAATAAACAAACCTAAATAAAAATAAAATAAAATAAAACTAAACCTAAACCTAATCCTAAATAAATAAAATAAAATAAAACTAAACTAAAATGATATAAACCTAAACTAAACAAATAAAATAAACTAAAACTAAATAAATAAAATAAACCTAAAATAAAATAAATAAAACTAAATAAATATAAATTCAAAATAAACCTAAAATAAACCTAATAAAATAAAACCTAACCCCAAATAAAAACCTAAAATAAAATAAAATAAACCTATAAAACTAAAATAAACTAAACCAGATAAAACAATAAAACTAAACCTACACTAAAAACTAAATAAATAAAATAAAATAAAAATAATAAAACCTAAAATAAAAATAAACCTAAAAAATAAACCTAAAATTAAAACCAAAACTAAAAAAAATAAAATAAAACTTAAACCTAAACTTAAATAAAAAAAACCTAAACTAAAATAAAATAAAAATGAAACTAAATAAATTAACCTAATAGAAAATAAACTAAAATAAATAAACTAATATAAAATATAAATATGAATAAAAAATAAAATAAGAAATAAACTAAATAAACTACTGATTTGCTTAATTGAAAAAATATAAACACTAAATCCTAAACTCTAAACCCTAACACTAAACCCTAACCCTAAAAGCTAAACCCAAACCTAAACCCTAACCCTAAACCTAAACCAAAGCATAAACCCTAAACCACTAAAAACCCTAAACCTAAACCCCAAACCCTAAACTAAAGTAACTAAATAAATTAAAAATAAACTAAACCCTAAAACCTAATAAACCTAAACCCAGAATGGGGCACCTTGTGGCCGAACATCACCATCAACCAAGCTTAGTCAGATAATGGTGGAGGCAAGGAGCGGGTTATCCTTGATGGTGGTGGGGAATTTGGAGGTGCTAGTGGGAACAGAGGTGGTGGTCAGAGGAGTGGTGGTTATGGAGGCGAGAGGAACAACAGGTTTAGCGTGGTGGTGGCGGAGAGATGAGGATATGATGGTGGATCGCTACTCGAGAGGGGTGGTTGATGGGCGGAACGAAGGCCACCATCCAGATGCTTATGAAATTGTGTCTTTATAATAGAGCATTTCTAGTTATCTGGGTTTTATATTTTCTGTACATGCTCTTATTTTGTATGTCATTCTTTCTCTTAGAAAACTTGGTGTGTATTACTTGGTTGATGAAATGAAAAGAAGAAATGTTGACTTCTAAAACCAACCCTAAACAAAACCTAAACCACTTAAACTTAAACCTCCAAACTAAACCACTAAACTAATCCCACCATAAACTCAAACCTAAACCCTCCACATCTTTCAAAACCTAAACTTACCCCATAAACTCACCACTAAACCTACCTAAACCCTGGGCCCTACCACAAAACCAACTGGGCCACTGAGCCCTCCACACCTAAACCCTGGGCCTCTAAACCACCACTCAAGGCCACAGGCTATAAACTAACTAAAATAAGAGCCTAACCTAAATAGATAAAATAAAGATATAGATAAACCACAAACCTACCTAAAAAGATAAGATAAACTAGCTAAGATAAATAAATAAATACCACTAAATTAAAATAAAATAAACTTAAAATAAAAGCTAAATATAATAAACTAAATGTAAATAAAATAATAAACCTAAAATAAAATAAAATAAAACTAAATAAAAAAACCTAAATAATACCTAAAATAAAAAACATAAAATATAAAAATAAATAGACCATAAACTAAAAAAACTTAAAAAAACAAATATAAAATAAAAAAACCTAAACTAAAATAAACTAAATTAAATAAATAAACCTAAAAAACATAAATAAACTAAATAAAAATAATCTATAAATAAACCAAAACAAACTAAATATAAATAAAATTAAACTAAAATAAAACCTAAACTACTAAAATAATAAAAATAAAACTTAAACCTAAAAAAAATAAAAAATAAAACTAAACCTAAAATTAAATAAAAATAAAACTAGGTTAAAAATATAAAACTAAACTTAAACCTAAAAAAAATAAATAACTAAACTAAAACAAATAAACTAAGCTAAATAAAATAAACTAAATAAAATAATATATATATATCTTATCATAATGGTTACTTAATTAAAAAAAAACCACCTAAACCCTAAACTAAACTAACTGACTACCCTAGGCCACAAACCTGACCCCAGCACATAATCCTAAAACCCTAACCAACCAAACCCACAAACTGATTCACTAAAAGCTAAAAGCTAAAACCTAAACTTTAAAATAAAACCAAAAAAATAAATAAAGAAATTTAAACCAAAATAAAATTAAAAGTAAAATAAAATAAAACATCACTAAAACCTAAACCTAAAAAGAAAATGAAATAAAATTAAAAAATAAATAAAATAAATAAAACTTAAAACAAAATATAAAATAAAACATAAATAAAATAAAATTAAACCTAAAAAACCTAAATAAAATAAATAAAAATTAAAAACTTGATAAAATTATTAATAAAGTAAACTTAAATAAAAAATAAAAAATAAAATAAACTAAAATAAATAAAATAAACTAAATAAACCTAAACCTAGTTTATTAAAAAATCAAAATCAAAATCAAAATAAAAAAAACCTAAACCATAAATAAACCAAAAAACTGACAAAACCTAAAACTACCCTAAAAATAAACCCTAACCCTAAACCCTAAACCCTAAATCTGACCTGACCCACAAATCTAGACTAACCCTAAAGAAAACCAAAACCTAAAACCTAAAAAACTAACCTAAACTAAATAAACATAAATAAAATAAATAAAACTAAAGCTAAAATAAAAATATAAAATAAAACATAAACTAAAACTAAAAAACTAAAATAAACCTAAAATCAAATATAAAAAATAAAATAAAAATACATAAACCTATAAACTAAAAGATAAAATAAACCTAAAAAATAAAACCTAAAATAAATAGACTAAATAAAATAAAATAAAATAAACTAAAATAAATAAATAAAATAAATAAAAATAAACCTACAAAATAAAAAAAGAATAAACTAAAAAATAAACTAAATTTAAAATAAAAATATCTCCATAAACTAAACTAAAATAATAAAACCTAAACTAAATAAAGTCTATAAAATACCTAAACCTAAATAAACTACCACTAAACTAAATATTAAATTAATAAACATAAACCTAAAATAATAAATAGACTAAATAAAATAATATATAAATAAATAAAAAAATATATACTAAAATAAATAAAATAAATAATACTTAATAAAATAAACCACAAATAATGACCATGCTAACCATAAAATATAAAATAAACTAACCTAGGCCAACTCTAATCCTAGGCCTAAACCTGAGCCCTAAACCTAAAGAAAACCACAAAAACCAAAACCACCAAACCACAGGCTAAACCCTAAACTAACCACTCATGCCTAGCCACTAATCCTAAAAAATGAGCATAATCTTAACCCTAAACCCTAATCTACCCTAACCAGATCCTAAACTAAAAAACAAAATAATTAATAAAAAACTTAACCAATAAAAAATAAAAGATAAATAAAATAACAAACTGATTAAACAAAAAATAAATTTAAGAAACTAAACTAAAATAAAATAAACCTAAACTAAACTAAAATATAAAACCTAAATAATAAAACTAAACCTAAATAAAATAAAATAAACTTAAAATATAAATAAAAATAAACTAATAAAAAATAAATAAAATAAAAAAATAAAATTAAATAAAATAAAATAAACTAAAAATAAATAAAAAAATAAACCTAAACCTACATGTTTACAATTTAATAAATAGATAATAAAGAAATTAAAAAACCATAAACCCAAATTTCAAAATTAACCCAAATCTGAACCTACTGACCATAAACCCAAATAAACCCTAAAATCTTAAAACCACAAACCTAAAATCTTAAACCCTAAACCCTAAACACTAAATCATAAACCCAAACCTAACCACAAGAAAGACCCAAAACCCAAAAACCAAAATAAACTAAACTAAATAAAATAAAAAAAAAATAAATAAATAACCTAAATAAATAAAATAAAAATAAAATAAAATAAAAAAATAAAATAAAATCTAAACCTAAACCTAAGGAAACCTAAATATAAAATATATAAAATAAAACTAAACAAAATAAAATCAATAAATACCTAAACTAAACTAAAAAAATAAAATAAAATAAAAATGAAATTAAAATAAAAACTAAATGTAAAATAAAAAAATAAAATAAAATAAAATAAAATGAATAAAACTTAAAGCTAAAAAAATATAATAAAAAAAACATAGAGTAAATAAAATAAACCTAAACCATAAACTAAAAGAAATAAACCTAAAATAAAATAAAATAAAATAAACCTAAAATATACTAAATAAAATAAAACTAAATAATAAACATAAACAATCCTAAAATATAAACCTAAAACTAAATAAAATAGATAAAATAAACATAAACCTAAAAAATAACCTAAAATAAACAAAATAAAACCTAAAATAAACTAAAAATAAAAATAAAAACCTAAACTAAAAAAATAAAATAAAACCTAAATAAGATAAAATAAAATAAAAACTATAAAATAAACATAAACCTAAAAAACTATTAAACTAAAATAAAACCTAAATAAAATAATAAATAAAATAAAAAAATAAACTATATATAAAATAAAAATTAAAATAAACTAAATAAATTAAAAATACTAAATAATACACTCCCTAAACCTAAAAAAAGGCCAAAACTAACTGACCCTAATATAAATAAAATAAAATAATAAAATGACCCACCCAAACTTGCTAACCATAAACCCTATACTAAACCTAATGAGTATAAAACCCTGACCTAAACCCTGGGCCACTGGGCCTGAATGACCAAACCCATCTGATACCCTGATCACTTTTGAAACTTAATCTCTTACTACTGACTACCACTAGCCATAATGAAGACCGACCTAACTGGGCTAAATATATTTATGACTGAACCGCACCTGACCCACCTGACCTGACCCAGCTACCACTAACTGTACTGACCCAGGCCACTGAATCTGGCCTGGCCTAATCCTAAAGAACTAGACCTGGGCCCTGACCTGAATACTAAAGAAACTGACAATACTGACCTGGCTGATGACCCGACCCAGCACTGACCAGGCGATGATGACCCAGATTTGAATCAATAGAGCCTGATCTGAAATGACCAGCTCTGTTGTCTTATGATACTGACTAACCAAACTGACCTACTGACACCTACTGAATGACCTGAATACTGAGCCTGACCTGGCCCTAAAGCCCTAGCCCTAAACCTTGACCCTGACTAAATGACCAGGCCTGACTGGCTGACCTTTAATTATACTGACTGACCAGGCCCCAAAACTGAAGCCACTGACCTGACCTAAACCACTGTACCCTGACCTTTCTATCTGACCTCTGACCTTGAAACCACCTGCCTGATAGACCTGACCACGACATGACTGACCCCTGAACCTGAAAACTGACCCTGGCCTGCCCTAACTGACCTGACCTGGCCCACAATCCAATCCTATTGACCACTGACCCTAATCCCTTTTGGATGTTTTTTAGTACTTTATTATTCTCTACTAGAGATAATCTGGTCTGGGTTTAGACCTATTAATCTTTTCCTCTTCATAAGTTAATTTCCAAAATTTCTTACCACAAAAGTCCTTTACTTAATAAATTATCTCTCTCAATTGGTTTTGTTGGTAGATCCATTTAAACAATATTTTACTTGCCCAATTAATTCATGATCTTGATGCCAAGATTAGAGGTGGCAACATTCTTTTCAAATTAGATATTACCAAAATCTTTCATAACATCTCTTAGGATTTCTTTTTTCATATTATGAATTTATTTGGGTTTTTTGATAAATTTATTTTTCTTATTAAAAATTATATTAATAATGCCTGATTTTCAATTTTGCTTAATGGGGGAAGCCTTGAGTTTCTTTCCCTCTTCCCATGGCTTATGTCAAGGGATCTTTATCTCACTTTATTTATTATTATTGTTGAGTACTTATCTAAGAGAATCACTAATTTATTTTTAAATAATCTTAGTATGTACTATAGAACTATTGATGTTCTTCATATTTCTCATCTAAGTTTTGCAGATAATTTCATTATTTTCTACAATGCTTCTATTCCTCACATCAAGCATCTTCAATTTTTTCTAAATAAATTTGGTAGAGAAAGTGGCCTTTCTATTAATGATAAAAAAATCTATTATATCACTTCCTCTAGTATCTCCAATAATAAAATCAATCAAATCCTACATATCACTAATTTTAAACATCAACACTTACCTCTTAAGTGCTTGGTTGCTCTGCTCTTTAAAGGCTCAAAATGTTCCCATCTCTTTGATGAGCTAATTCAAAAAATTTCAAATAAAATTTAAGTTTGGGAATTCTATTTACTTTCCTTTAGTGGTAGGCTCAGTATTCTTAAAAGCACTCTCAACTCCATTCCTTTTTATTTGATTCAAACTATTATCCCCACTAATGCATTTATCAAAATTGATTATTTTCTTAATAAATTATTTTGGGGCTCCAATAATTCTACCAAAAGAATGCATTGGACATCTGGCATAAATGTTGTGGTCCTTTGGGAGAAGGTGCTCTTGGTTGCAAACTATTCAAGCTATCACTTCCTTCTCTCATAAGCTCTGGTGGAATTTTAGAAAGAATGATAGCCTTTGGTCTCATTTTATGATGAAAAAATATTGCCAAGGTAACCATCCCCTTAGCTGTGTTTATAAAGTTGGTGACTCTCCGGTTTGGAAAACACTTTGCTCCATTAAATGGGTTGCCAAATCATTAATATCTTGGGGTATTCAGTCAGGTTCTTCCTTCTTTTGCCAAGACAATTGGATTGGCAATGGCTCTATTGACACCCTTTTATCTACCCACTCTACTATTGCTATCAAAGTTAATTCCTTTTAGCTTAATAACAATTGGAATGAAAACAAACTTGAGAATCATATCCCTATTTCACCTTTTGACAACTTTAGAAATATCCCCATTTCATCTAACGACCAAATTATTTTTAAGCTTTTTTATAATGGTGACTTTGTACTTAAAGAGGTTTGGAATTTTATTAGAGATAAAATTGAACCCTTCTAATGTTTTCATTAAACTTTGGAACAATATCATTCCCATTTCCTATTCAATTTTAGCTTGGAGGATTTTGAATAATTTTATTTGTGGACTCTTTGCTGGACTAAAGGGTTTTAGTTACCTTCAAAGTGCTATTGTTGCTTTCATATTGAAAATGTAAATCATGTTTTAGTAAATGGTGCTATTACTTCTAAATTATGGTTTTGGTATGATGATTTATTTAATACCAACTATTTTCAGGGTTCTCTTTCTTTATATCAACTTCTTGAAGTCTATTTCAAAATATAATGAAAGGTCAAATCAAAGTTTTAATTCTATTACCTTTATATGGTTCATCGGATGGATAGAAATGATGCTAAATATCATGGTATTCCAATGAACCATAAAAGATCCTTAGAACTAAAGAAAAAATTCATGCTCTTCTCAATCCCAATCTTATTAATATTTAGTTTAGAGGTTATAAATTTGTGGCTAAAAATTGTGTATCATTTTGAGTTTGACTATAAAAGTGCTAGGATTATCCATTGGATCAAACTAAAGACAATTTGATTAAAGTGAATGATGGTTTTGTTGCTTCCAATTAATATGGCTGTGGTGGTATTCTTAGGGATTCTAAAGGTACTATCATTTGTGCTTTTTTTGCCTATCCTCTTAAAGCCTGTTCTATTATTTTTGTTAAGCTTATGGCTATAAATAAAGCTATTGAAATTTGTTTGAATATAGGTTTCCTCAACATCTGGATGTTGATGCTCTCTTGCTTCTGGTCATGTGAAATTCCAATAGAAATGGGAATGTTGAATTATTTTATCTTCTTAATCATACTAAAATCTTCTTCTCAAGTTTGTTTTAAAATTTCCCACATTCTTCATGAAGGTAATGCTTGTGTTGATTACTTGACTAACTTTGGTGCCAACTTAAGTGAGATCACTTTATTTGACAACCAAACTTTACTAAACTATTAAAGGGTTTGGTTAATGGATAATCTTGGATTGCCTTATCTCAGTTATAAATTCTTGGCTTGGTTTTGGTGTTGCTTTTTGATGATCTTTTGCTTTTGGTTGCCCCTTGTTCAACACTCTTTGGGTTGTGGTTATCCTTTTGGCCTATGTTGGGTTATGTTTTAGATATCTTACTTTTGGATTGGCCTAGTTTTTGCTACTTGGTGGTTATTATAAGTGTAGCCTAGGTTATTTTGGGTTTTTTAGCTTGGTGGCTTATGTCTATGGTGTTTACCATAATTTTCCCTTGGCTATTTTTATTTCCTCCTTTTTTGTTTATATGGTTCGTAGGTTTTCTTTTTGTATGGGTTTTGCCTCTTTTCTAGGTTGCTTACTAACTTACCTGAATTGGATCTACTACTATGGTGGTTGACAGGGTGGCATTGTTGGCTGGCTGGGTTGGCTAGCAGTTTTGGCTGGTTGGGATGGTTGGATGGTTGGTTGTTTTTATTTTTTTTTCATTGTTGGTGACTTATCAGGGGGTTCTTTGGTTTATCTGCTTGATTTTGGCATGGTGGAGATTGTTGGTTAGCTATTATTTCTCTATTTTGTTGGCTGGGGCTTGGTGGTTATTTTTTTTGATTTTTTTTGTTTCTCTTGGTTATGGTTTTAACCTCCTCCTTTATTGGCCTTCCTCTCTTGGCTGCAGTGGCTTTGGGTTTGGGTATTATTCTGGATTGGCTAGGTGAAGGCTATTTTATGACTGTTAGTTAGCCTAGGGTGCTAGTGGCTTAGTTGGGAGCCTTTATAGTTGTTGTTTCTGTTCATTGGCTTGTAGTTTATCTTGCTTTGTACCTTTTTGTCTTTGGCTGGCTATTCTACTTACCCAGATCGAATTTTCTTTTGCCTTGGTTGGGTTTGGTGACTATAGTCTACTTCTACCCTTTCCCTAGCTGACTTGGGTGATTTTGGCTTGATGGATTGTTGTTACTAACTTGGGTTTTCTACTCTATGGTGGTTGGCTAGGAGGATATGTTGTGGCTAGTTTGGTTGGTTGTATTGGTATCTGGGTTGGTTGGAGGGTGGCTATTTTGGCCAATTTTTTGCTCCTTTGGTGATTGTTCTAGGAACGCTAGTGTTCTTTTGTGACTTGTATTTTGGTTTCCTCTACTTTGTTTTCTCTCTTGGTAATTGACACCTTTTTTTTTTGTTTGGTGACCTTCTTTTACGTATAGTGGGTGTTTTGGATCTTTTCTGCTTTGTTAGTGGAGGATATGAGCACTTTTTTTTCCTTTTTTGCTCTTGTTTATCTCTGGTTTGTGTTGTTACCCCTATCATGATGCTTGCTCCTTTGGATTTTATTATTCCTTTTGGTGGTGGCTTTGGTGGTGCTCTACTATATCGATATCCCGATGGTTGGTTGATTATCACTTTATTGGGCTTGGTTGTTCTCATGGCTTGGTGGTTGGCTATTATGTTTATTGTTTAGAGGATTTTGCAACCTTGCTGGATGATGGACTTTGGATGATGGGCTACCGAGGTATCTTTGGCTATGATGGCATTGATGTTTCCCACTCTTTCTTCTTTTGGTTGGTAGCTATATGTAATTGTAACCCTTCTCTTGAAGTTTGGTGCTTACATAGTGTTGCTCTTGAGATGATTGTAACTGAGCCTGAGCCTTTTCTTTACTTTACTCCTTCTTTTTGCACTTCCTTTTTACTGTACTCATCCTTTCAAAAGTATATTACGGATTTCTTTTATAGGCAAGGGGAGTATTGCAGGTGGATCTTGTTGGTATCAGAAGGACCAAATGAAGTTTGCTGCTGCTCACATGGATTTTCTACTTTTTTTTTTGGTTTTTCTTTTGCTTTCTTTCCTTGAGTATTGTAATAGTTAGGGGGTTTATCTCTTTAGGACTTAATGTAGCTCTTTGAGCATTAGCTTAGAGATTTAGCCCATCTAAGGACTTTGTACCTTTTTTGTGGCAATAAAAATTCCTAATTTCCCAAAAAACCCTAACTAACCCTAAACCCAAAACCCTAAAAGCTAAAACCTAAACCAAAACTAAATAAAACAAATAAAAGAAATAAAAAAAAACCAAAATATAATATAAAAATAAATTAAATTAAAACATAAAATAAAACCAAACCTAAAACCTAAAAGAAAATAAAATCAAAAAATAAAACTAAACTAAAATAAAATAAATAGAAACCTAAACTAAACTAAAATAAAAAAAATAATATAAAATAAAAATAAAAAAACAAAAACTAAAACTAAATAAAATAAACTAAATAAAAAAATAAAATAAAAAAATAAAAAATAAAAAATAAAAAAATAAAATGAACTAAAATAAATAATAAATAAACTAAAATAAATATAAATAAATAAATACCTAAACCTATAAGTTTTCTTAATTTAAAAAAAATAAAATTAAAACATAAATACAAACCCTAAAACTAAACCCACAAACCCCAAACCCAACCTGAGCCAAACCCACCCTAAACCCCTAAAACAATACCCAACCCTAAACCCTAAAATCCTACCATAAACCATGAGCCTACCACAAACCATAAACCATAAACCCCAAACCTACTAAACCCTAAATCCTAAAACTCTAAAAACCTAAAACCTAGACTTAAACTAAATAAAACCTAAAAAACAAAATAAAGAAATAAAGCAAACTTAAATAAAATAAAATAATTACCTAAATGAAATAAACTACCTAAAAAGAAATAATATAAAAATAAAACTAAACTATATAAAATAAATAAAAACCTATAAACTAAAAAAAATAAAATATAAAAATAAAACCTAAATAAAATAAAACAAAATGTAAAATAAAATAAAAAAAACCTAAAATAGATAAAATAAAACAAAATAAAACCTAAAAATAAAATAAAATATATAAAAAAATAACCTAAATCATAAACTAAAAAAAAAATAAACCTAAACCTAAAATAAATAAAATAAAATAAACCTAGACCTAAACTAAAATAAAATAAACTAAAATAAAATAAATAAAACCTAAACCTAAAATAAACTAAACAAACCTAAACTAAAAATAAAACCTAAAATAACCTAAAATAAAAACTAAATGCTATATCTAAAATAAAATAAAACTAAAGCTAAAATAAAATAAATAAAACCTAAATTAAAATAAAAGATAAACTTAAAATAAACATAAACCTAAACTAAATATAAACTAAAATCATTAACAAAATAAATCATAAACTAAATAAAATAAATGTAAATAAATAAAATAAATAAATAAACAAATACCCTTTTATTAAACCCAATCTCTACCCTCCACAGGCCACATCCTAAAACTCCCACCCTAAACCTAAACCCCAGGCCTACTGACCCACAACTAACACCACTACTGACCAACCACCCTAAATGACCCAACTAACCCTGGGTCTAAATAAATAAAATAAAAAACCTGACCAATGACCCTACCACAACCCTAAACCTACCCTACCACAACCTACCTGACCCTAAACCTAAAAACTCAACCATGACCTAGGCCTAAAATAAGATAAAGAAACATAACTAAACTGATCCTAAAATAGATAAAATAAAAATTAAACTAAATAAGATAAATAAAATACTAAACTAAATAAGATAAATTACCTAAAAAAAAATAAACTAAGATAAAAATAAAGTGAGCCTAAATAAAAATAAAAATAAAAATAAACTTAAATAAAATAATAAATAAACTAAATATAAATAAAATAAATATAAACTAAATCTACTTTAATTAATTAAAAAGAAATATAAAAATAAAATAAAAACTTACCCACCACCCTAACCTCCACTACCACTGACCATAACCAAATCTACTAAACCACTAAACCTAAACCTAAACCCTAAACCCTAAACCCCAAACCCAAACCCAAACCCAGGCCAAAACCCTAAACCCTAAACCTAAAAACTGACCTAAATTAATAACACAAAATAAAATAAAAAAACATAAACCTAAATAAATTAAAAGATAAAATAAATAAAACCTAAACTAAAACCTAAACCAAAACCTAAACTTAAATATAAAACAATATAAAAACTAAAAACTAAAATAAAATAAAATAAAAAAAAACTTAAACTAAATAAAAAAATAAAATAAACCTAATAATCAAAAAGCTAAATAAATTAAAAATTTAAAATAAACTTAAAAGTAAATAAAAAATAAAACCTAAATCATAAATTAAAAAAAAACTTAAACATAAAATAAACAAAATAAAATAAACCTAATCGTAAATAAAATAAACTAAAGTTAAATAAATAAAACTTAAACCTATACATAAAATAAAGTAAACCAAAAACCTAAACTAAACATAATAAAATAAACTAAAAATAAACCTAAACCTAAACTAAAAAACTAAAACTTAAAATAATCCTAAAATAAACCTTCCTAAACCTAAAATAAAATATGCATAAACCTAAACCTAAAATAAAAATAAAACCTAAACCTAAAATAAAATAAAATAAAACTAAACTAAAAATAAACATAAACCTAAACCTAGACTAAAAAAATAAACTAAAATAAAACCTTAACTAAAATAAATATACTAAACTAAATAAAAAAAAATGTAAACAAAAAAAAATAAAATAAATGAACTAAATAAAATAAAATGGTAAATAAACTAAACACTTTTCTTAATTTAAAACTATAAACCCTAAATCCTAGGCTCTAAACCCTAAATTCTAAATGCTAAACTGACACTACCCAAAAAATGACCCTGAGCCTAAACTACTAACTAAACTTAAACTCTAACCAAAAAATAAAATAAAAAAATGGCATGACCTACCCACTGAGCCACACCCTGGGCCTAAATCCTAATGGACCCTGGCTTAGGCCCACCCTAGGCCCTGACCAACCCCTTACTAACCCTAAATCACCCTGACCCCCAGGCCCAGGCCCAAAAACTAAACCCAGCCACTAGCCTAAAATAAAAATAAAAATGAAAACCTAAATAAAAGATAAAAAGATAAATAAAATAAAAAAACTAAAACCTAAACTAAACCTAAACTAAACCTACCTAAAAAAAAATAAAAAAATAAACTAAATAAAATAATTAAACCTAAACTAAACTAAAAAAAATAAAGCTAAAATAAAAAACCTAAAAGTAAAATAAAATTAAAATAAACCTTAAATAAAATATAATAAAACCTAAATAAAAAGCTAAACCTAAAAAATAAATATAAAAATAAAACCTAAAAATAAATAATAAATAAAACCTAAACCCTAAACTAAAAAAAAACCTAAACCTAAAATAAAAATAAAATGAACAAAATAAAATAAACTTAAACTTAAACTAAAATAAACTAAGCTAAAATAAATAAAACCTAAAATACACTAAACCTTAACCTAAACCAAAATTAAATAAAATAAAATAAACTAAAAAATAAAACCTAAAACCTAAACTTAGACAAAATAAAATAAAAAACTAAACCTAAACCTAAGAATAAAAAAATAAAACTTAAACCTAAAATATAAAATAAAAATAAAACTCAACTAAAAAAACAAACCTAAAGCTAAACCTAAACCTATAAAATAAACTAAAATAAATAACCTAAACTATAATAAGTAAACCAAAAATAAATAAACTAAACTAAATAAAAAAAAAAAATAAACCTAAATAAGAATAAAAAATAAATCTAAAATAAACTAACTATACTAAATAAACCTAAATCTACCTATTTACTTAATTTAAAAAACTAAAAAACCCTAAACCCTCAACCTTAAACCTAAACCCTAAACATTAACTATAAACCCTAAATCCTAAAAACATAAATCCTAAACCCTAAACCCTAAACCCTAAACCCTAAACCCTAAACCCTAACCCTAAACCCTAAACCATAAACCCTAAACTAAAACCCTAAAATCCTAAACCCTAAACTAACCCTAAACCCTAAAGCCTAAACCCAAAACCCAAAACACTAAAACCCTAAACCCTAAACCCAAAAATAACCCTAAACCCTAAACTTTAAACCCTAAGAAACCAAGACCCTAAAGCCTATACTCTAAACCCTAAACTCAAAACTAACCCTAAACCTCAAGCTAATGCTAAACCCTAAACCCTAATCCCTATACCCTTAAAGCCATAAATCCAAAAGCCTAAACACTAAACCCTAAACCCTAAATCGTAAACCCTAACCTAAACCCTTAACCCTAAAACCCTAAACCCTAAACCCTAAACCCTAAATCCTAAAAACCTAAAAGCCTAAACCTAAACTAAATAAAACCTAAAAATAAAATAAATAAATAAATAAACCTAAACTTAAATAAAATAAAAAATATGATAAAATAAAAACCTAAACTAAAACCTAAACTTAAACCTAAAAATAAAATAAAATAAAAAGTAAAAACTAAAAAATAAAAAAGTAAGCTAAACTAAAAAATAAAATAAACCTAAGAATAAAAAACACTAAAATAAAATAAAAATAAAATAAACCTAAAATAAAATAAAATAAAAACTAAATAAAATCTAAACCTAAAAAATGAACCTCAAAATAAAACCTAAAAATAAATAAAAAATAAAACCTAAACTAAAAAAAAAGCCTAAACCTAAAATAGAAATAAAATAAAATAAACCTAAAATAAAAATAAAATAAACAAAATAAAATAAACTTAAACTAAATTAAATGAAACTTAAAATAAACTAAACCTAAACCTAAACCTAAACTAAATAAAATATAATAAACTAAAAATGCACCTAAACCTAAACTAAAAACTAAAACCTAAAAATAAACCTAAAGAAAACCTAGAACCTAAACCAAAAAATAAAAAAGAAAACCTAAACTTAAAAAATAAAATAAAAATAAAACTCAATTAAAAATAAACCTAAACCTAAAAAAAAAATAAAACCTAAGCTAAAATAAATAAACCTAAAATAAATACACTAAACTAAACAAAATAAAAAATAAACCTAAGTAAAAAATAATAATTTAAATTAAAATAAATAAAAAATAAACTAAATATGCTAAATAAACCTAAACCTATTGGTTTACTTAATTTAAAAAAAACTTTAAACCCTAAATCCTAAACCCTAAACCCTAAATCATAAAAGACCCTAAACACTAAACCCTAACCCATAATCCAAAACTTTAGACCCTAAACCCAAAAAAGCCAAAAAGCTAAACATAAACTAAATAAAACCTAAAAATAAAATAAGTAATAGAACCTAAACAAAAAAAAAACATTAACTATAACCTAAACCAAAACTGAAACCTAAAAATAAAATAAAATAAAAAATAAAACTAAACTAGAATAAAATAAATGAAAAACCTAAATTAAACTAAAAATAAAAAACTTAAATAAAATAAAATAAAAACTTAAACTTAAAAAATAAACCTAAAAATAAATAAAAAATAAAACCTAAACCCTAAACTAAAAAAAAAAACCTAAACTAAAATAAACTAAATTAAAATAAATAAAACCTAAACCTAAACCTAAAATAAACTAAGAAAGGAATTTTGCATCCAAAATAAATGTTCATTTTTCAACCAAATTTTATAAATTTTTTACTTAAAGTGATTCATTTAAAGGTGTAATGTAAGATAATATATTATATGAAAGCATATTAAAATATAATGTACATAATAATATAACTTCACATATATATGAATGTGGTGGTGTGTTACTAAATGTTATTTTACATATTAGTATGTTTTACTTTTGTTATAATACATTGGGTAAAAAACAAAAAATGTTAATTTGAAGGTTAAGATGGAAGAATTTGGCCAAATTCACATCACACACCAAGAAGAAACACCAAAAATATGCTATTTTGTACCATTTCTAATAGAAAAATAATAATTTTACATCCAAAATGAACATTATTCATATTTTGAGAAAATTTTATTATTTGTTACTTTTAGGTGATTCTAATGTGGTGTAATGTTACATAATATATTATATTATATCAAATTATAATATAACATCATATATTGTAATATAATATAGTGTGTTAATTCCCACTATAATATGTTTAGCATGATATTGTATAGTTAGTTTGAGCTTGCACCATCATAAATCACAAAATGTTGATAACAATGTTAAGATGATGTAATTTGAACAAATACATTATTAGATTTTGTTGAAGTATTAAAGGTGCATAAGAGAAGAAATAAGATTTGATGAGAATTCCATGTCAAGGACATGGAGGGAGATCCGCTAGGGGATCACACGTGCATTGGACATGACATGTGAGGGGTCTATATCGAGGGCATAGAAGAAGAAAATCTGTTGGGGATAAGGTTTGAATTTGATTTGATTATATGTTTTGTGGAAAGAAGATCTGTTGGGGATAAGAATCTATAATTCACCATGGATTAAGATCAAATTGACTTTAATTTATTTTATTTTAATTGATGTGGAGGCACATCTGCTAGAGATATGGGCTCGAGTCCACTTAGGATCGGGTATATGAACCTTCCATTAGGGAAGTAGGTTCAAGCTATCTGTTGTGGATTGAGATTTGAGTTTGATTTCATAGATTTTTTGGGGATGTATTCAATAAGTTTGCTGGTTAGATTTTATGATTTAGACTCTACGTTAGTTTAATTTGGCTCCACCGGGAGGTTGGTTTTGAATTTGATTTGTTTGCTTGACTTATTTATATTTAATTTGGGGCTCCAATGGGTGTGATTTAACCCCACCTGGTGACCAGAAGTGCTAATTACCTACACGTGCAAAATCCAAATGTATAATCCATCGATGTGGTAAAGCTACAACCTAAGGAGTTGCCTTTTGGTGTGCAATGATTGTGCTAGGAAGAAGGTGTAGTAGACTTAAATCTTCCAAAGTGAGGAATAACTATTGAGGTGACCTATTGGATGTACAACAAATCGAACTTGACCAGGGTGACTACTGAGTGAATGCAGCTGGGGATTATGTCAACTCAAAAGTAGTCAAGATTAATTTCATCTTAATTTCATGTCATTTGATATGGTTTGTTTGGTTTAGTTTGATTTTGAATTGAGGGCATAACCATTAGAGATGTGAGGTCGATCAAATTTGATATATTTAATTTATGGACCATGTTGGATGGACCCACTGAGAAGGGGCTATATCAGACTTGTCCTATCTCAAATTTACAAATCCAAAGGGATAGTCTACTAGCCCTGGGGTAGAGCTAGCCAACCTAAGGGGTTGCCTTTCAGTGTGCAATGGCTATGCTAGGAAGAAGGCTGTGGTGAATAAATTCCTATAGGGAGTCACCTTCAAATTTGTGGGGAGAAAGAAAAGAAGAGACCTATAGAAATTCATCTTGGTAAGACGCCATGCAGATCCGCAGATGTACTTATTCAGGTGATTGGGTACATCATTAAAAAATAGTGTATCTCAAAAGATGAAAACACTACCCTTTAATGGATCTAATCACCTCAATAAGGACTCCTAAGGATGATGGGTCATATATGTACCAGAGATTCTTCCCTACTTTACATGAAAAAGTAAAGGTGGTTTATTTTAAATTGAGATCATTGTTCTAGGGCAAGCCCCATAATTAATTACATCTTAAAGGATGGGATCCCTTAGGAAAACTCTTGATTAAGAAAAATGATCATTATCTTTGAGGATTTCAATAGAAAGGACTATCAATCGATTTATCTTTGAAGATCAAAATGGATTGATCAAAAAAGGGATTTATTATCGGCCATAATGAAAGATAAGTAGGAGATGCCCATGATGCAAGGAAACCTAGAGCATCTCACTATCCTATAGTTGGGCTTTACATTTTGAAATTGATTTAGTTTGTTTAAGTTGAATTTTCATTAGAATTTTAGACTTAAGATTCCTTAATATAAGATTAAAGAAATTCCTAAGAGGTGAGGAATTATGCTTATGGCCCTCAAAGGGGAGAAGTAACCTCAAAACCTAAATCTAGGGAGCTTCGGTGAGGGCCGGAAGCACAACCTAAATCTAAGGTGAAAAATGGGTAATTTGGTTTGCCTCCACAAGAGAGGACAAACCACTCGATAGCTTGGACTTACAACCGCCTGTGGGTGGCTGCCAACTAACTCCTCCTATGATTTTAAATACATGTAGGCAAGTCTTTATGCTTATGCAAGATAGCTAGGTTGTTATTATTTAGAAAGAGACTAAGTCCTTAAACTCACTCCCTAAAGAGACTAGATCATGTAAAGGGACATGCTTCAAATGACCTAAATCTAATGCAATTAAATTTCATTTTATTTTTATTTTGGATAAATATTTTTACTCAGGATAATAGGATTTTTATGACTAATGCATGAGAAAGAAGATTATCAGCCAAAATCAGTGAGAACGGAGGAGGTGAGTTTCCACCATGACTCTCAAAGATCAAGCTGGGTTCTCTGGCAAAGGTGGAAGCCCTCCAATCAAGAGTGAAATAAGATGCATTTGTGCATGATATTATATAGAAATGCTCATCAAGCTAAGGGGTTGCTAATTCTTTTATCTTGATTTTAAACCTAAGCTTTAGGTGAGGTTATGAGTTGTTTAATTTGAATTTGAATTATTAAGTTGGGTAAAAGATTTATTTTTCCCCAAAGAGCCTAATCCACATCCAGGCCATACATAAAGCAAGGAAGAAACTAGGAAAATCATGCCACTTAATGCAAAAGCTAAACAAATCATCAATCAATTTATAAAGCTAATCACAAAAAGAATAAATGGTCATTGTGGGCACCACCGCACAAGCCCAAAAATATTAAATGTGGGTAGCCGAGCTATACCCCTATAAAACTCAGATTACAAATGAATAAAATTACAATTAAGGAAAGGAATACATTGTTATGGGGGTCTTCAAGCTTTATTCTTCTTTCTTCTTTTCTTTTCTTCTTTAGTTCCTTCTTTGGATGGTTGGATGGTAGATGCTCCAAGGCTTCATATGGTGCATAAGATAAGATCTTATGACCAATGCTCATCCTAATCCCCATAACAAATCATTCCAAAATCCTAATTATAAAAATTTGTACATGAAAAGGGAAAAGTAAAATCTAACTAACACCTGCAAAATAAAGATTAGCTAAAACACACCACACAAATCCCAAGCATGTATATTGGACTTAACACCCCACACATGGGTGACTAAGTCTACCTAGCCTATGGATTATGCTTAGGGTATAAAGCATTTGCAAGCAAAAGCATTTATATTTTTATTATGATAGCGCCCCTTAAGCACAATCCCCTACAGAAAAGAATAGTTAGACTAAGAATATCCTACCATTCATTCTATGAGCATACACCCTAACATCCCCTAAAATATATATCACAAAATGAAACATAACATCAAACCATGCAACCACTTAACCTAAGAAGTGGTGACTTAGGCTAAAGTGTGTGCTTTGAAGGTTTATGTAGCTATGGCTTTTAGGTTCAAATTTTCTAAGTGTGAAGGACATGTTCAAATTAGAGGAAGGTTTCATTTAAGTTGTTTAAGTGTTTTGGGTTGATTTTATTTCATGTTTTAATTTGGTTTAAGTTAAACCTACAATTAACTACTAGGTTATGAAGAGAGGGAAAGAGAACTTCTTTCCTTCCCTAACCTTAAGTAATTTTCTAAAGTGGGTTCATATTTTAGTTTCATTTAGGTGAATGTTTTTGATTATATCTTTTAATCAATCCTAAGTTTATATAAACCCTAAACAAACCTATTCAAAGAGAAAGGCATTTTAAGATTAAATAAAATGAATCAAAATTCACATAACATGATTTTTCTTAAGTAATCCATTTATGAAAATTTAGAAGTTGAATATGCATGATTTTTCTTAAGTAGAAAAGGTTTTCTTTATCCAAAATTTCACATACATAAGAAAGGCATAAGTGAGTACAAGCCATTGTTAACCGAGGTGTAAGGTACAAGACCTACTTAGGCTACTTAAAGCCTCGCAACCTTTGTCCGTGACTAATATACACTTTCCTTAAATACAAACATGCATACAAAAAAATGAAATAAAAAGGAAGTTGCAAAAGTTGTTTGATAGATTTATTTTGTTTATGAAATTTATGTATGTAAGTGTAGGTAACCCTTCTTAGATGGTAGCATAGGGATGAGTATGATATGAAATTCGGTGAGCATTAGGTCCTTTTCAAATGAACCTTATATCTCACCAAATTCCTATTCAAAACTATACCAACATAGGAGCAAAAGGAAACCTATACTAAGCATACTTTCATAATATTTCATATGCAAGCTTATAATTAAAGTATAAGTAGCATACTTTTAGATTTCAGATTTCATTTATAAGTTTTGAAAATAATTTGGATTTAGTAGTGATAATAGCCACCCATATTTTATTTTAGCCAACACATGCACATTTGACACAAAGTAAACAATTTCATTTTAAAATTTGAAACATGAAATTATGAATGCATGAAATCACATGACATACAACTTAACATGTTGGGAAAAGATTCAAAGTAATGAAAGCATGTAACCAAACTCACTTCACTTAAATCCTAAAGACATTCTTATTTAGAAAAATTAGAGTAAATCAAAGTGAATTTCAAAGTAATTTTTGTTAGTTTGAAATTTGATTTAATTTTGAAAAGGTGAGATGAGTTTACTATTCCTCATCCATTCCCACATGTGTTTTATAATTTTGTTTAACTTTTAAATAATTATATCCATTTTTATGTATTCATTAGGTTAAGGTATGAATTAAGTAACTTAATTAACCCTTACCTAGACCACCTTAGAAGAATTAGCTAAATAATTATGAGCCAATGAGACATAAAAACCCACAAAGAATTTAAATTTTTAAATGTACCTAATAATGAAAAGGCCTAATGCAATTTGGCTCACAAAAAAAAAGTTAATTAAGCTAAATTAGCTTAAGTAATTTCAAAACACACTTTCATACTTATGAATGGGGTTTTGATTTTCTTAATTGAACTTAGGCTTAAAACCCAAGCATCTACCCAAGGTAGATTAATTAAGTTCGAAGTTTTAAATTTTTAGAAAATTGATTAAGGGATAATTAATGAATTAACCTATGAGGAGATTAAAGAGAGAAGAGGAGGTTTAGGGAATAACTTAGGGCAAATGCCCCAAAATTATTCCATAAACCTCCTACTTACTTGATCTAAACTTAATCAACCCTAATCAGAGGGTAAAACCATTGAATATACCCTAATTATGCTTAATTACATGAAAAGGGTAATTAAGGAAACCACATAAAATTACTCCAATCAAGCCTTCAATAAATCCCAAGAAAATTATGGGAGACAGAGGTCATCTCCTGAAATATATTCAAGAAATTTGGGTTTAATCAGAGGCCTAATCGAAGAGTAATTAGTAAAATACACTTTATAATAAAACCCAAATTCAGAGAAAATCATAATTCAAAACTCATCAAAATTAATTTTAAAATGTTCTAGGTTTAATTATCTATCCAAAGGATTTTATTTCATGTTTTTTAAATTTTCTATGAAGAGTTATGCATTTTTGAAGATCCATTGATTAATCAAAAATTAATTAAGCATTTTTAATTAACCCTAAGTAATCCCTAGCTCACGGCACGACGCGTGGCGACGGTGATCAATGTACTTTACATGCATCACACCGTGAGGGGTAACTTAAATGCCACATCCCAAATGGCGGTGGTAGCAAACACGCTTATATTCTATGTCATTTGATCAAAGATCGGGCAGCTAAGGATTCACCCACAGTTTATAAAGGATAAACAGTTAACTAAACCTGCTAAATAATCTCATATGTCCATCTAAAATGTGGATGAACGGTTGAGATGAGCCAAGTTCTTCCCCTTGATCAATAAGGACCCCATGATCAAGGGGAAGATCCAAGCTCGATCTAGCATGGAATCACACCAAAATAAACCCACACCATCTAGAGACAGAGTGCAGCAAATTCAATGATCAAAATTTGATGAGGTGAAAATTTCTTTCACAAAGCTCCACACCACATTGAGTTTAGTGATCCAAAAATTCCATACCTCATCGGAGGTGATCACCGGCTCTCAAGATCGATGAGGTAGCTTCTTCTAGTGGAGACAAGCTTGAAATGCCTAAGCCTTGGGATTGAGTGGTTTGCTCTATGGACCAACACCACTTGAAGATCTTGCAGACTTTAATCCAATTGCTTCTATCCACTATGGGGAACTCCAATGGAAGCTTGAGTGAGCATTGGTCCTTAGAAGAAGTGTGAGGAATTGGGAGGATAAAAGAAGTTGGAATTCACTTACCTCCCCTATTTTCACTATTCAAAAGTCGAGAAGAAGAATGGAAGAGCTCTAGAGGCTTAGGATCAATCCCAATGGATCCTCCGGCTTCCTATTCTTCAATCGACCTGAGTGTGTGAAAGATGAATTAGGGGAGTATATCTCCTTGAAGGATCGATCCGAATGGTCTTGCTATTTTGATCCAATTGATGAGATTAGAGGGTTATTTGATCTATTTTGAGTGTGCACATGGTCTTGATCCAAGGAATGGATTGCCAACTTCCCATGTGCTAATTTGAGCTTAAGTGGAGTTTGAAATTTCAATTTGCTAGGTGGTTTGGTCTAGGGACCAAATGGGCTGACCCAAATCCATTGGGTTGGGTGCACCACTCATCACTAAGTCCCCTGAGCTTTTAGGAAAATCTCAAGTGATTATGAAGAGGGTATGACTAAATTACCTATGGGTTAGGCCAAAATTTGTTCTATGGTCTAGGGGTAGGATGGTCATTTTGTTATTTTCCACTTAGGACATGTTGGGTATGTGGAGAAACCTAGTTTGAACATATTTCATTGGATTTGGAATCCATTTGATAGGGGTTTGGCTCATGTTGACCCATTTAGGTCAACATGGGTAAACTTGGGTCAAGTTGACCAATAGGTCAAATTGGGTCAAACCAAGATTGGGTCAAGTTCATATGACCATTTGAAATGTTTCTGTTGCTTTGGTTTGATTCAATTTGATATATATTTAGTTTTGGCTCATATGACTCACTTAGGTCAAATGAGTCAAGTTGACCTATTTGACCCATTTGACCTATTTGAGGTAGGTCAAGGGTAGGTTTAGGTTAGATTAGTCATATGGAGTGGATTGGTATCTTTGTTTCCAATCAATTTGGGTTAAGTTCAATTTTGGCTCAACATGACCCCTTTAGGTCATGTTGGGTCTAAGGTCAATTGGGCTAGGTTGGGTCTAGTTGGCCAATTGAGGCTTTGGTCAAGTTCCATAATTGATTTAGGATGGACTTGACCACTTGGTTCCAATCAATTTGGCTTAGATCAAGTTTTGACACATTTTGACCCTTTAGGTCAAAATAGGTCAACTTGGGTCAACTGGGACAATTGGGCTAGGTTAGGCTCAGATGTTGGCTTGGTTAAGTTCAAACATAAGTTATGAGTGAACTTAGATCAATGGTTTCAATCAATTTGGCCTATGGTGGAATTTGGTTATGTAAGGTTTCATTTTAGGTTAAGTTTTGACTTGGTCAACCCTTAGGTTTGACTTGGTTTGACCTAATTTGGTTGATTGATCATCCCATGATGATTGTTGATCATGATGAGAGGGATATATGAGTTTGATTCAATCCAATTTGGTTAGGATCAAAACTTGGCTCATAAGGTACTTTAGGTCACTTTGGGTCAAGTGAGCCTAAGTGGGTGAAATGGCTTGGTCAAAGCTTGATTTTAAGCTGATTGATCTTGTATATGGACTTATGATTGAAATAAATATCCATTTTGGTTTTTAAGTCAAATGGATTTAGATCCACTTGAAAATTTCATATTCAAAGGAAGGATATGAATGGGTCTTGGGTTTGATTTTTGAATTAGGTTTTGATTGAGTGATTGAAATTTGGTTATACATATGAGCTCATGATTGTAGGATTGATTGAACCATGAGACAAAATTAAGAGTTTGGCTTGATTTGAAAGTGATTTGACTAAGTTCAAGATTTTGGCTAAAGGCTTAGTTTGATTTTGAGTGGATTTGAGTTTGATTTTGGAATTGATTTTGATTGTTTGAATTTATATTTCATTTATATATGTGAATATAAATGTGAATATAAATTGATCATGAGAAAATTTCAAGGATTTGAAGTGGTTTAATCATGATTTAGGTTAAATCCATTAAAGGAATTTAAAGGATTTTAGGAATTTTAAATTGAAATTTAATTTTGAATTGGATTTGATTGATTTATATTTATATTTCATTTATATATGAGAATATATATAGAAAAATGTTTTGAGAAAATCCCATGAATTTGAAATGGTTTCAACATGATTTAGGTTAAATATATTAAATGGAATTTAAAGGATTTTAAATTAGGAATTTAATTTGTGGGTTTGATTTGATTGATTTATATTTATATTTCATTTATATATGAGAATGTAAATGAGAATATAAATAATTTTTGAGAAAATATCATGAATTTTAATAGGTTTGATCAAGGTTTAAGAATGATTTTGGCTAAGTCTTTTAATGGAAAATTAAAGGGACTTAAGAAAATTTTCATGAATTGATTTGGAGTTTTGAGTTTAGTTTGATTGATTTGAATTTATATTTCATTTATATATGTGAATATAAATGAGAATATAAATGGATTATGAGAAAATCTCATAGGTTTGAATCATGATTTTGGTTAAGTCCTTAAGGGAAGAATTAAGGACTTAGTCAAAATTTGGACTTAGGAATTTTTAATGGACTTTGATCATGGTTTTCAATCATAGATTTCAATCTTGGATTTCAATCATATGGAGTTGATTTGATTTGAAGGAAATCAAATAGAATTGATTTGGAGTTTAACTTGAAGGAAGGAAAGTGAGGAATGGTTTAAGCTAAGGGTAGAAGTTTTCCTAACACCCCAAGGCATGACCTATTCCTATGATTAACTCTTTAAGTTTCTAGGCTGGGTTGAGTGTCCACCTAATCACTAGATGTGTTATAAGTCTAAGAACTCTTAAAGTCTAAGAGAAGTCCTATGTCTAAGATAGAGGGGTTGAGAGCTCATCCTAAAATGAGGTCAACAAAGGGCCCCAATAGGTGTAGTGTGAGTGACAAGGAACACCGCACGATTGGTGTTGACCGAAATGATCAACAACACAGAGAGATCACAAGCAATAATAGAAACAATATATCCATAACCCAAGGAAAAGAAAGAATCTAGGGCTTAGTGCAATGTGGCTCTACTTATGTCTAAGACATCAGAGAGAGGGAAGAACCCCACTAAGGGATAGAGTGTGAACCATCCACTAGGGAAGCATGTTCAAGTCATCCACAAGGGGATGAGAGATTTGATTTTATTCTAATTTTGTTAGCTTTGAATTTTTAGAATGAACCCTATTGGTTTGCAATGGGTTATAATAGAGCCATGGAGGCTAAGACCTAACTCAAATTTACTACCCAAAGGGATAGTCTACTAAGCACATAGTAGGACTAACCAACCAAAGGGATGTCTTTTGGTGTATAACAGTTGTACTAGAAAGAAAGCATAGTAGACTTACATCCTCCAAGTAAGGATCAGTTGCTAGGGTAATCTATTGGCAAGGAAACATATTGAATCCAATCTAGAGCTGACTATTGAGTGAATGCCATTGGGGGACTTAGATCAACTCAAAGATAGTCAAGGTTGATTTCATTTTTCAAATTTATTTTATGGATTCTATTGGTTTGTGATGGGTCACACTGAGAAGGAGATTATAGAAGCTTAGACCTATCTCAGATTTGCTGAACCAAAAGGGAGTAGCTTCCCGACCGATGGGAGTACTATTCGACCAAAGGAGTGCCTTTTGGTAAGCAATGATCAATTTAAGTGAAGAAAGCTCGAGGACTCACATCTTCCACTAGAAAAGACCTTTGGGGTGATCGGTTGCTTTGGGCAACAAATTGAATCTGACCTAGGGTTGCTCGTCTGTTTACGACAATCATGCTAGAAAAAATGCATCATTGTCTTACATCTTCCAAAGCGGAATAATAACCGAAGAAACTTGCTTGTAGCAAAATAGATTGAACCCGACCTAAGGGTAACTATGGAGTGAGTATTGACTCGAGGATTTATCTCAACTCATGTAGTCAGGCAATTCCTATAGGGAGTTCCATTGACACTGCCCTAAAGATAAGATGCTTGCTTGGGAAAAGGGGGTCCCTTGGGGGCTTAAATTCTTAATCCACAAGGAAATTAATTTTTATTTATTTGTTTATCATGGACCCTATTAGTTTGCGAGGGATCAAACTAAGGAAGAGCTTATATTAGCTTAGACCTATCTCAGATTTACTAAACCAAGGGAGAATTTGCGCATCCGCTGAACAAATTTTCCAACCACAGGGGTGGCTACTAGGAAAGGGGAACTGTCTAATCTGAAAGTAACCTGGGTAATGTCTAAATAGGGTCGCAAAGGACTTAATCCAAATAGAGTGCCCACAAGGGATGGGGGCGGTAAGGGCTTAATCAAACACCCTGGAGAAAATGACATGGCTAGTCATATATCTAATAGGTAGTCGGTGTCCAACTCAAGGAGAAATCTCGGGGACTCATATCTGCCAAGAGTGGTGTACACACCGGGTGAGTCGCTAGATAGAGAACATCAACCAACCTAGGTGTCCGCTAACAATCGCCTAGGAAGAAAGCTTGGGACTCACATCTTTCTATGTAACTAACCGGGATAGTCATCGGCTTTGTGCTACCCGACCTAGGGAGACAACTAAGTGAATGCCACTAGGGGACTTATATCAGCACAAAAGTAGTCAAGAGGAAAGGAGCCTCTAAGGGACTTATCCTAAGCCTCAGAAATACTCAACCTAGTTAAAACATGATGTCTAGTTCAAGAAGAATGCATGGGGACTCACATCTTCTTAAACAAAGTCAATCATGAGGTAGCTTACTGGCTGGGTAGTGAAGCATACCATATTAACAAGGCGCTCATTGGCTTACAATGATCAAGTTAGGAAGAAAGCACTGGGACTCACATCTTCCAACAAATTATCACTGGGGTGACATACTAGCGAAGTTGAATGTAAACCTGACCCAGAGCAGTTAATGAGTAAGTGTCATAGGGGGATTGCTCCCATATTAGAATAGCTCAAGATAAGGATTTATGTTTGTTGTTGTGCATGTGCTAAAAGGAATAGGACACCTCTGGGGTACTCTTACACCTACCTTAAGGGGCTGTTTGGTTCCGAGTATTTAGGGTGTAAAGTAATCCAAATACACGCATTTCCGTTTTTTTCGTGTTTGGTTCCGAGTAAACGTAATTACCATGTATTTTGAGGTATTTCGTTTTCCTTTTCAGATTTATAACAAATACCAAAACGAAAGATTTCGCTTTACACAGCCGAACGAGACATTAGGAAAAAAAAAATTTTTTTCCATGAGCGGAAAATTTTTTTCGAGTGAAACTTTTTTTTTTTTCTTTTGGGAGGGCTGAGCGAAAGAGTGAATTTTTTTTTTTTTTTTTTGAATCTTCATAATATTAATTTTAATTTTAATTAAAATAAATATTATTATAATTTAATTAAGATTTAATAAATATAATTATATTTATTCAAATTGATGATAAATAATTCACGATAAATAAAAGAAATAAAATAATTATTAAATTTTTCTTTATTTAATTAAAAAATAATTAAAGCATAAATTATTTATTAAAGAAAAATTATTTAATAAATAAATATTAAATCATGAATAATTTATTTAATAAAAATTTTATTAATTAATTAATGTTTAATATAGTTATAAAATTATATATATATATATATATATATATATATATATATATAAATTTGGGTCATTATATTGATATAAAATGATAATATTCAAATTTTCTTTATTTATAACACTAATAATTAATATCTTAGAAAATTTATAAATTAATTATTAATAATTAAATATTCGAAATATATTATATTTGTATTTTATTTATATTTTAATATATATTTTTTTTATTGAATACGTTAATTAGTGAATAAATTCTATAATTAATTTAAATATAATAAAGTATTCAGAATTCACTGTATTCACTTTACATTCATCCAACCAAACAGAAAAAATAGTTTACATGTTTTTACTTTACACACAACCAAACAACAATAAAGTATTCAGAATTCACTGTATTCACTTTACACTGTATTTCCTTTTACATTGCATTCTAAATGCAGGCAACCAAACAGCCCCTAAAACATGTTTGGAAATTATTGAAGCCCATGATCAAATTCAAATTCAATTCAAACATCTCTGGGGTAATCAAGTTCAATTCAAACATCAAATTCAAATTCAAATCCAAACACAAATACCAAAATCAAATGATTGAAGCCCATGATCAAATCCAAACTTGAAACCCTTCCTAAGCCATACGACCTATCCTATGGAGTTAGCCAAATCATAATCCAAATCAATCCAAAATAAATTGATTTTCTCATAATCAATTTATATCTTCAATCATCTTACTAAATATAAATCAAATCTACATTCAAATGAACAAAACTAAATCAAACTAAATAAAAATAAATCAAAACCCTTCCTAAGCCATATGACCTATCCCATGGACATAGCCAAATCTTAATCCAAATCAAGTTAAACTCAATTATTTTCTCATAAATCAATCATATTTTCAATCATTTTCATAAATTTAAATGAAATACACATTTAAATCATCAAAACTAAATCAAACCAAATCAAAATCCAAACCTATGCCACATGACACAACTCAGTGGACTTAGCCAAATTCCTTCATTCCAAAACCAAAATTCAATTGATTTTCTCATGAACAATCATACCTTCGATCATATTCACAAATATGAATGAATTCTACAATCATCAAGAAAAACCAAAATCAACCCAAGTCAAACCCAACTTAACCTTTTTTGAACCATAACCCATTTGAACCCAAGCTAATTGCAATTAAATTTACATATCAATCCCAAATCCATATATAAACTAAACTAAATCAAACTCAACCCAAAATCAAGCCAACTAAACCTGATTGGTTCACTTGACCCAAAGTGGCCAATTTGATCAATTTTAGCCAAGTTCTAATCCTACCCAAATTGGATGGAACCAAGCCTATCAAAACCTTCCATCATGATTGTTGATCACCCTAGGTTGATCAATTGTCACAAATTAGGTCAAACCAAGTCAACTTCATCATTTGACAGAGTCAACCCCTTAACCCATATGAACCCAAACTAGCCAAATTGTAACCTAAGCCAAATCCTTTAAAACTAATGATTCATACCAAATCAAAATCAATATTTGAATATGACTTGACCTTCAATTGAGTCAAACCAAATCCAATTAGCCCTCTTGACCCAAGTTGATCCAAATTGACATAAAAGACCAAATTAGGTCAAATCAAAATATAAACCAAATTGATTTCAATGAATGGCTCAAGTTCATTCCAAATTGATTGTTGACCTTTACCAAGGCCATGATTGGACCCAATTGAACCAAATTGACCTACCCTTTGACCTAAAGGTTCAAGTTGTCCTAAATCATAACCAAATTCAAATTAATTGAAACCAAAGCCTAAAACCATCTATAATTGGTCAACTAAACCCAAACCAACACCCAACCCAAGCTAATTTGGCCAATTTGGTCAAATTGGTCAACTTAATCCATTTGACCCAAATGAATTCAAATGAGCCAAAATCAAATCTAAGCACGAACTAAACCAAACCAATTAAACCAAAACATCCCAAATGAACATATGAACTTGACCTAACCCTTGGTTTCCCAATTTGACCAATTGGTCAACTTGACCTGACCTAACCCAATTTGACCTAAATGAGTCAAATTGAGCCAAACCTAACCAAATCAACTCCAATTGACTTGAAATTTGGGCTAACCCACTTTTGGATCATTTCAAATCTGCCCAAATCAAATCTAATGCCAAATGATCATTCTACCCTTGGGTCAAGGAAATCACATGGGGCAAATCACCCATTCCTTGGCCACTTGGTAATCTCCCAATGGTCCACCTAAGGACCTAGGACACTACCCAACCTTACCCAAGGGGTGGTTGGGTCAGCCATGACCCATGGGAGGTGAAATCACCACACCCTCTCCATTACAGCATTTAAAACCCATAGGACACCCATGATTCCTTCTTGGAAGCCACCTCCACACCTTCAACCAACCAAGCCGAGCCAACTCACTTCCTCCCTTCCACCCACGACTCCCTGAGATGGTCGAATGGCCACTAGAAGCCAAACCCGATCCCACCATCCAATCAAGATGAAAGGGGGTTATACACCCCCTCATTTCCACTCAAACACATGCAAAAAAATCATTCCTTAGAGCCCTGGCTACCCAAGATGATCCGTTAAATCCAATCCTTAAGCTCCCAAGCTCGTTCCTCGATCGAAAAAAACCATTCCCATCAGTCTTGAAACATGGCACTCCCATTTCTGACCTAACTTCCTCATTTCTCCATCAAACTCAAATTAACTTTGTTCACACCTTCTCTAGGCCTCATTGAGCAAGAACGAATCATCTCCCAAGCTTCTCGAGCATTGGAGGTGGGACTTCGATCAAAGCTGAGCTCCGAATCATTAGTTTATGACCTTCCAAGCGAATGTCAAGGAATTGATCCAATTATTGCTAAATAAGGCTTCGCCTTTACTAGATGAAGCTTCTTCAATTGTTCGAGCTGCCAGTCTTGAGCTTCGGCGAGGTAGGCTTCCAAAACTGATCCTTAGCTAAAATTGGGTTGTAGATTTTTGAAGAAAACTCGCATCTCGTGTGATCTTGACTATTGGATCCCCTCCGATCGATGCTTTGAAGGTGTGAGATCCTTTAGGAGTTGATCCAAGCTCAAGTAAGCTCGGATTAAGTGAGCAATGACGGATGGACTCCATTCTCCCTCACTCGCATGATGTTAGATCAGACACCATCTATTTTGCATGATCAGAACAGACGGTTGTGATTAAATCAACTAGATCGATTTGATTTAATCTTATTAAGCTGTGGGATTAATCGCAGCCATCCAATCTTAGATCGGATGATGGACAAAAAAATGCGTCCGCCGTCGCATTAGGCCCCTTTTATTTCCTAGGATCATTGCAAGTTTATTTTCCATGCATATCATATTGGCTCATAATTATTTAGTTAATTACTTTAAGGTGACATCGGTAAGGATAATTAATTCATCTAATTAAGGGTTCAACTTAATTAACCCATAAAATCAACTAAATTACATTTCCTTAAATTAGATCAAATCAATAATGTGGGAAAGGGTTTAAAATAAGAAGTGATGATTTCTCTTTTCCTCCTTAAATCAAATTAAATCAAAACTTAATTAGAAAAAATGCTTTGGTTTGCTTCAAATAATTTTATTTGATTTGATTATCCTTAAGAACTAGCTTGGTTGAATGAATCACATGCTTATATTTGATTGTCCTCTTTCCAATCATGTTAAATTTGGTATGTCATTTGAATTCAGGCATCCATCTTTTGAAAATCATGTAAAATAAAATTAGTTTCCTTTATGCAAGCTTGCATGTGTTTATTTAATTTAATATATGTGTGGCTATTATTTCTATTAAATCTAAATGTATTTTTCAAAAGCTTATAAATGAATAATAATATGTGTTATGATGCTAGTTATAAATAAATAAGAAATTCATGTGCATGCTTAAGTGTATGAATGTTGAGTTCTCTCTATTCAAGTGTTGATTTATATAAGATTGAATGGTAATGGGTATATAGTTTGGACATCCCGAAAACACAAGGCTTTAGCTAGCCCCAAGGAGGTCATTTGATTACCTCACTTCCCTCATTTGTTACTTGGTTGATGAAATCGAAAAGAAGAAATGTTGAATCTAAATTTGTTCATTGTTAAAAAAAACCTTAAACATAAACCGAAAAAAATTAAATAAAAACCTAATCCTAAACCTCAAAATAAAAAAAATAAAACCTAAACCAAAAAAATAAAATAAAATTAAATTAAATTAAAAATAAACATAAACCTAAACCTAAAGCAAAAAATAAACTAAAATAAAACCTAAACTAAAGTAAATGAACCTAAAATAAATAAATTACACTAAATAAAAAATAAATAATAAAAATGAAAATAAAAAACTAAAATAAATAAAAAAAACTAAATAAACAATTGTTTATTTCTAAATTTTTTTTGTAAAAAAATCAGAAACCCTAAACCCTAAAACTTAAACCCTAAATCCTAAAGCCCAAACCCTAAACCTTAAACCCTAAAACTAACCCTAAACCCTAAACCCTAAACCCTAAACCCTAAACCATAAACCCTAAAACCATAAACCCTAAACTAACCCTAAACCCTAAACCCTAAACCCTAAACCAAAACCCCAAACCCTACCCTAAACCAAAACCCCAAACCCTAAACCCTAAAAACCCTTAACCCTATAGGTTAAACACTAAACCCTAAACCCTAAACCCTAAACCCTAAACCCTAAACTTAATCCCTAAACGTTAAAACTCTAAACCTTAAACCCTAAAACCATAAACTTAAACCCTAAACCCTAAACCTTAAACCTACCCCAACCTAAACCCTAACCTAAAAAAAACCTAAACCTAAACTAAATAAAACCTAAAAGTAAAATAAAAAATAAACCTCAACCCAAATAAAATAAAAAATAAAATAAATAAAATAAAACCCAAACTCCCAAATAAACTTAAAGAAAATAAAATAAACTAAAATAAAATAATTAAAACCTAAACTAAGTTAAAAAATTAAAAACCTAAAAATAATACCAAATAAAATAAATAAGAAATGTAAAATAAAACAAAATAAAATAAAATGAAATAAAACCTAAACCTAAAATAAACCTAAAATAAAACAAAAAATAAAAAATAAACCTAAACCCTAAAATAAAACCTAAACCAATAAAATAAACTAAACCTAAACATAAAAAAACTAAACTAAAATAAGTAAACCTAAACCTAAACCTATACCTAAACCTAAACTAAATAAAATAAAACAAACTAAAATAAACCTAAACTAAAATAAACCTAAAATAAACCTAAAATAAAACTTAAATCTAAAACCTAATAAAATAAAATAAAAAACCTAAACCTAAACCTAAAAATAAAATCTAAAACATATACCTAAAAAATAAAATAAAATAAAACTCAACTAAAGAATAAACCTAAACGTAAACCTAAACCTAAAAAATTATCTCAAAAAAAAAGCCTAAACTAAAATAAATAAACCTAAAATAAATAAACTAAAGTAAAATAAAAAATAAAAAATAAACTAAATATAGTAAATAAACCTAAACCTATTATTTTACATAATTTATAAAAAAACCTTAAACCTTAAATCCTAAACCTTAAACCCTAAACCCTGAACTGTAAACCTTAAACCCTAAACTTTAAACTGACAACCCAAAACCCTAAACCCTAAAAACATAAACTCTAAAATCTTAAACCCTAAACCCTAAACCCTAAACCCTAAACCTAAACCCTAAACCTTAAACCCCAAACCTAAACCTGAAGTAACTAAATAAATTAACAAATTAACCTAAACCCTAAAACCTAAACCTAAACCCTAAGAATGGGAAGAACTAATAACATCACTATCAACCGTGCTATCCTAAACTAAAATAATGGTTATAAATCATCTACTGGATAAGGTTCGAAAATCTAAATATTACAACTATAAAAAATATGATGGTGATTCCACTACTAAACAATAAAACTAGAAGTTGAAGAATAATATCCGCTAATTGTGTCTAAAACTTATCTATTTTTGATTTTCTCTCAAGTCATTTTATCTTGTCATCACTTGTGTCTTAAAATGTGTTTTTGTTAAAATTGAAATGAAGAAATAAATATAATTTGTTCCTATAAAAAAAGAACCAAAAACTTAAACCTTAAACAAAAACCTAAACCCTAAACCTAAAACATAAACCCTAAACCCTAAACCTTAAACCCTAAAAACCATAAACCCTAAACCCTTAACCCTAAACACTTAACCCTAAAAAACCCTAAACCTAAACTAAACCCTAAACCCTAAAACCCTAAACCTTAAACCCTAAACCCTAAACCCTAAAACCTTAACCCTAAACCCTAAACCCTAAACCCTAAACCCTAAACCCTAAACCACAAACTCTAAACCCTAGCCCCTAAACTAACCTTAAACCCTAAAAAGCTAAAAGCCTAAACCTAAACTAAATAAAACATAAAAATAAAATAAATAAATAACCAAAAAAAAATAAAATAAAAAAATAAAATAAAATAAAAACATAAATTAAAGCCTAAACCTTAATGTAAACCTAAATTTAAACCTAAACTTAAAAAGAAAATAAAATAAAAATAATAACTAAACTAAAATATAATAAACAAAACCTAAACTAATCTAAAAAATAAAAAACCTAGATAAAATAAAAACTATACCTAAAATAAAAATAAAATAAACATAATATAAAAATAAAACAAAAACTAAATGAAAACTTAAACCTAAAAAATAAATCAAAAAAATAAAACCTAGAAATAAATAAAAAAATTTAAACTCTTAAAAAAAACTTAAACCTAAAATAAAAATGAAATAAACTTAAACCTAAACTAAAATAACTAAAACCTAAACCTAAATCTAAAATAAACTAAACCTAAACCTAAACCTAAACTAAATAAAATAAAATAAACTAAAAAATAACCTAACCTAAACAAAAAAAAATAAACCTAAAAAATAAACCTAAAGCAAAACCTAAACCTAACCAAAAAAAAATAAAAAAATAAAATAAAATAAAACTAAACTAAAAAATAAACCTAAACCTAAACCTAAACATAAAATATAAATTAAATAAACCTAAACTAAAATAAATAAACCTAAAATAAATAAACTAAACTAAACTAAATAAAAAAAAATAAACCTAAATGATATAAAAATAAAATAAACTAAATAAATAAAAATAAACTAAATAAACTAAACCTACTAGTTTAGTTAATTTAATAAAAATAAAAAAACAAATAAAACAAAAAAAAAATAAAGAAACCCTAACCATAAACTTAAACCATAAAACTAACCCTAAATCCTAAACTATAAACCCTAAACTACAACCCTAAACTCTAAACCCTAAACCCTAAAACCCTAAACCCTAAACTAAAACACTAAACCTAAATCCTAAACCCTACACCCTGAACCCAAAACCCTAAACCGTAAACCCCAAACCCTAAAAACCTAAAAACCTAAACCTAAACTAAAGAAAACCTAAAAATAAAATAATAAAAAAAACCTAAACATAAATTAAATTAAAAAATAAAATAAAATAAAAACCTAAACTAAAACCTAAACCTAAACCTAAACCTAAAAATAAAATTAAAAAGAAAAACTAAACTAAAATAAAATATAAATAAAAACCTAAACTAAACAAAAAAAAGTAAACCTAAAAATATAAAACCTAAATAAAATAAAAACTAAATGTAAAATAAAAACAAAGTAAATCTAAAATAAAATAAAATAATAAAAAAAATCTAAACCTAAAAATAAACCTAAAAATAAAACCAAAAAATAAACAAAAATAAACCTAAACATTAAACCAAAAAAAAAATATTGACCCTAAAAAAAAAAAAAAAAATAAAATAAACCTAAACTTAAAATAAAATAAACTAAACTAAAATAAAAACCTAAACCAAACCTAAAATAAAATAAACCTAAACCCTAAACTAAATAAAATAAAATAAATTAAAAATTAACCTAAACCTAAACAAAAAATAAATAAATCATACAAATAAACCTAAAATAAAGAACTAAACCAAAACCTAAAAAATAATAAAATAAACTTAAACCTAAACTAAAAAAAACCTAAACCTAAAAATAAATAAAAAATAAAACTAAACTAAAATAAACTAATCTAAACCTAAACAAAAAATAAACTAAATAAAAATAAAATAAAATAAATAATAAATAAATAAATTAAATTAAATAATAATAAAATAAAATAAGTTAAAACAAAAATAAAAAAACTAAAAAATAAATAAAATATAAAATAAACTAAATAAACCTAAACAAATAAAAAAAAAAGAAATCCTAAACCTAAAATAAATAATCCCTAAAATAAAATAAATAAATAAATAAATAAATAAAAAAACCTAAACCTAAATAAAAAAACCTAAACAAAAAAAAATAAAATAAAATAAAATAAAATAAACTAATCCTAACCTAAATAAAATAAACCCTAAAATAAATAATAAACCCTAAACTAAAAAAATAAACTATAAACCCTAAACCTAAACCCTAAACCCTAAATCCTAAACCCTAAACCAACCTACAACCCTAAACCCTAAACCCTAAACCCTTAAAAACCTAAAAACCTAAACCTAAATAAAATAAAAATTAAAAATAAATAAAATAAAAATACCTAAACCTAAATAAAATATAAAATATAAAATATAATGAAAATCTAAACTAAAACCTAAACCTAAAAAATAAATAAAAAAATAAAAATAAAATTAAAAAAAAAATAAATTAAATAAAACTAAACTAAACCAAAAATAAAATTAACCTAAAAAATAAAACCTAAATAAAATAAAACCAAACCTAAAATAAAAAATAAAAAACCTAAATAAAATAAAATAAACTAAATAAAACCTAAACCTAAAAAAAATAAATCTAAAATAAAAAATAAATAAATAAAAAAATAAAAAACCTAAACATTAAAACAAAAAAAAATAATAAAATAAAACAAAAATAAACAAAATCTAAATAAACCTAAATAAAACTAAATCTAAAAATATAAAACCAATAAAATCTAAAAAATAAAAAAAACAAATAAAACCTAAATAAAAATAAACCTAAAATAAAACTAATAAAATAAATAAAACTAAAAACAAAAAATAAAATTAACCTAAAAAAATAAAAAAACCTAAATAAAATAAAACTAAACCTAAAATAAAATAAAAAAATAACCTAAAATAAAATAAAATAAAACTAAATAAAAAACCTAAACCTAAAAATAAATAAAAAACCTAAAAAATAAATAAAAAATAAAATAAAACTAAACAAAAAAAATATAAACCCAAAATAAAAATAAAATAAATAAATCTAAACCTAAACTAAAATAACTAAACTAAAATAAATAAAAAACCTAACCTAAACCTAAAATAAACATAACCTAAACTAAAAAATAAAATAATCTAAAAATAAATAAACCTAAACTAAAAAAATAAACTTAAAAATCAAAAAATAAATAACTAAATAAATAAATTAAAAATAAAATAAAATAAACTAAAATAAAAAATAAAACCTAAACCTAAAAAAATAAAATAAAAAATAAAATAAACTTAAAAATAAACATAACCTAAACCTAAACCTAAAAATAAATAAAATAAAAAACATAAACTAAAATAAAATAATCCTAAAAATAAATAAAAAAATAAAAATAAAATAAAATAAACTAATAAACAAAACACCTAAATAAACTAAACCTATAAGTTTACTAAGCTTAAACCCTAAACTCTAAACCCTAAACCCTAAACTCATAAACCCCAAACTAAACTCTAAACCTAAACCCTAAACCTAAACCAAAACCCCAAACCCTAAACCCTAAACCCTAAAACCAAAAAAAAACCTAAACCTAAACTAAATAAAACATAAAATAAAAAAAAAAAAAAAATCTAATCCTAAATAAATAAAATAAATAAAATAAAATAAAATCTAAACTAAACCCTAAACCTAAACTAAACCTAAAAAAAAAAAATAAATAAAAAAATAAAAATTAAACTAAATAATAAATAAAACTAAACTAAACTAAAAAATAAAATAAACCTAAATAAAAAAAAACATAAATATAATTAAACCTAAAATAAAATAAAAAATAAAATAAAAAACTAAAAATAAAATAAAATAAACCAATAAAAAAAAATAAAAAAATAAAAAGCTAAACCTAAAAAACAAACTTAAAATAAACCTAAAATAAATAAAAAAATAAAACATAAACACTAAACTTAAAAAAAAAAAATCCTAAACCTAAAAAAAACATAAGATAAAATAAACCTAAACCTAAACACTAAAATAAGATAAAATAAATCAAACCTAAACTAAACTAAAAATAAAATAAACCTAAAAAATAAAAAACATAAATATAATAAAACCCTGTAAAATAAAAAATAAAATAAAATATAATCTAAAAAAAAACTAAACCTAAAAAATAAACCTAAAAAATAAATAAATAAAATAAATTTAAACCCTAAACTAAAATAAATAATCCCTAAAATAAATAAAAAATAAACCTAAACCTAAAACTAAAATAAACTAAACTAAAATAAATAAAACTTGAACCTAAACCTAAAATAAACTAAACCTACACCCTGAACTAAATAAAATAAAATAAATTAAAAATAAACTAAACCTAAACTAAAAAATAAAACTTAGAAATAAACATAAAATAAAAACAAAAAACCTAAACCTAAAAAATAAAATAAAAACCTAAACCTAAACCTTAAAATAAAAAAAAAACCTAAACCTAAAAAATAAAAATAAAATGAAATTCAACCAAAAAATAAACATAAACCTAAACCTAAACCTAAAAAATAAAATGAAATAAAAAAACTAAAATAAAATCCTAAAATAAATAAATTAAACTAAAAAAAATAAAAAATAAACCAAATAAAAAAAAAAAATAAAATAAAATAAAATAAATTAAAATAAACTAAATAAACTAAACCTATCTATTTAATGTTTAAGAAATAAACCCTAAACCCTAAACCTAAACTAAAACCTAAAAAAACCCTAAACCTAAAACCCTAAACTAACCCTAAACCTAAACCCTAAAAACCCTAAACCTAAACCCTAAAAACAAAAAAAAAAACCTAAATAATAAATAAAATATAAAATAAATATAAAAAAATAAACTAAACCCTAAAACCTAACCTAACCTAAATATAATAAAATAAAAAATCTAAACTAATTAAAAAAAAAACTAAAAAAAAAATAAACCTAAAAAAATAAACAAAAATTAAATAAAATAAAAAACCTAAAATAAAATAAATAAATAAATAAATAAATAAAATAAAAAAAACCAAATAAAAAAATAAAATAATAAAATAAATAAAAAATAAATAAATAAAAATAAAAAAAAAAAAACCTAAATAAAATAAGTAAATAAATAAAATATAATAAAATAAATAAACCTAAATAAACTAAATAAAAAAATAAACCTAAATAATAAATAAAAAAATAAAAAAAAATAAAAATAAAATAAAATAAATAAATAATAAATAAATAAATAAAAATAAATAAAATAAATAAATAAATAATAAAATAAATAAACTAAAATAAAATAAACTAAAAAAAAAAAATAAAATAAAACCTAAACTAAATAAATAAATGTAAATTAAATAAAAAATAAATTAAAAATACCTAAAATAAAAAACTAAAATAAATAAATAAAAAAATTAAATAAACTAAATAAACAAAAAAAAAAATAAAAAATAAACCTAAACCTAAATAAAATAATAAACCTAAACCCAAAAAAAAAAAAAAAATAAATAAAATAAAATAAAATAAATTAAAAAAAATAAATAAAATAAAATAAAAAAAATAAAAATAAAAAATAAAAATAATAAAATAAAATATAAAATAAAAAAAAATAAAAAATAAAAAATAAAATAAAATAAAATAAAATAAAAAAATAAAATAATAAATAAACTAAAAAAACTAAATTAAAACCTAAACTTAAACCCTAAACCTTAAAAAAAAAACTAACCTTAAACCCTAAATAAATAAACCCCAAACCTAAATAAAAAAATAAAAAAATAAAAAATAAAACTAATCTAAACCTAACCCTAAAATTAACCTAAACCCTAAACTTTAAACCTAATGTTAAACCCTAAACCCTAAACTAAACCCCAAACCCTAAACCCTAAACTCTAAACCCTAAACCTAGCTAAAACCCTAAACCTAAACCCTAAACCCTAAACACTAAACCTTAAACCTAAACCCTAACCCTAAACCCTAAAACTAAACCCTAAACCCTAAACCCTAACACTAAACCCTAAACTCTAAACCCTAAACTAAACCCTAATCCAAACCTAAACCCTAAAAACCTAAAACTAAACCTAAACTAAATAAACCAAAATAAAATAAATAAACATAAATAAAATAAAATAAATAAAATAAAACCTAAACTAAAATAACCTAAAAAAATAAATTAAAAAAAAAATTAAACTAAAATAAAATAAAACACAAATGTATAATAAAAAATAAATAAAATATAAGAACTAAATAAAAACTAAATAAAACCTAAACCTAAAAAAATAACCTAAAAATAAACCTAAAAAATAAAATATAAAAAAACCTAAACCCTAAACAAAAAAATCCAACCTAAAATAAAGAAAATAAAATAAACCTAAACCAAAACTAAAAATAAACTAAACTAAAATAACCTTACTTAAACCTAAACCTAAACTAAATAAAATAAACTAAACAAAATAAACCTAAACAAACAAATAAATAAAACCTAAAAAAATAAACCTAAAACCAAACCTAAATAATAAAAAAATAAAAAACTAAAAAACTAAAAAATAATAATGTAAAAACTAAATTAAATAATAAAATAAAAAATAAAATAAACCAAATAAAAATAAATAAACTAAAATAAAAAAATAAACTAAAAAAGAAAACCTAAAATAAAATAAACTAAGCAAAATAAATAAAAAAAAAAACTAAATAAAAATAAAACCCTAAACTTAAACCTTAAAACCTAAACCCTAAATACTAATCCCTAAACCCTAAACCCTAAACCCTAAAAAAAACCAACCCTAAATCTTAAACTAAACCTAAACTTAAACCTAACCCTAAACCTAAACCTTAAACCTTAAACCCTAAACCCTAAACCCTAAAATAACCCTAAACCTAAACCCTAAACTCTAAACCCTAAACTAAACATAAACTTAAACTAACCTTAAACCCTAAACCCTAAAACCCTAAACTCTAAACCTAAACCTAAAACCTAAATAACCCTAAACCTAACCTAAATAAAATAAACCCTAAACTAAAGCCTAAACCTAAACCCTAAACCTAAACTTAAAAAATAAAATAAACTATAAATAAATAATAAACTAAAATAAAAAACCTAAATAAATAAAATAAAATAATAATAAACTAAATAAAACCTAAAATAAAGTAAATAAAACCTAAACCTAAATAAAATAAAAAAAAAAATAAAAATAAAACCTAAATAAAACCTAAACCTAAACTAAAAAATAAAAAAATAAACTAAATAAAATAATAAAAAATAAACTAAACTAAAATAAAATAAACCTAATAAAACCTAAATAAAATAAAACTAAACTAAAATAAAAAATAAAATAAACTAAAATAAAATAAAATAAAAACTAAATAAAATCTAAAACCTAAAAATAAACCTAAAAAATAAACCTAAAATAAAAAAAAAATCTAAACCTAAAAAATAAAAAATAAATAAAAAACCAAAACTAAAATAAAATAATAAAATAAATAAACCTAAACCTAAACCAAAAAAATAAACTAAAATAAAAAAATAAACAAAATAAAATCCTAAAATAATAAATAAACTAAATAAATAAAAAAATAAACTAAATAAAATAAAAAATAAATAAACTAAAATAAATAAAATATAAACTAAATATAAAATAAACTAAATAAATTTTACAATTAAAAAAAACCTAAAACCTACCTAAAAAACCCTAAACCCTAAACCCTAAACCTAAAAATTTAAACCCAAAACCCTAAACCTTAAACCCTAAAACTCTAAACCCTAAACCCTAAACCTTAAACCTAAACTAAACACAAAACCTAAACTAAAATTAAATAATAAACCTAAACCTAAAATACTAACCTCCTAAACTAACCCTAACCCAAACCCTAAACTAAAAACCTCCCTAAACCCCCTAAACCTAAATAAAAATAAACTAAAAACTAAACCCTAAACTAAACCAACCCTAAACTAAAAACTAAAAAAAAAACCTAACTATAAAATAAATACCCTAAACCTAAATCTAAACTCTAAAAAAAAAATACTAAAATAAAAAAAAAATAAAAAATAAAAAAAACCTAAACTAAACTAAACCTAAATTAAACTAAAAAAATAAACCTAAAATAAAAATAAAATAAAACTAAACTAAACTAAAAATAAATAAACTAAAAAAATAAATAAAATAAATAAACCTAAAATAAAATAAATAAACCTAAATAAATAAAATAAATAAACTAAAACTAAACCTAAAAAAACTAAAAAATAAACCTAAAAATAAACCTAAAATAAAAAAACCTAAAAATAAACCCAAATAAATAAAATAAATACCTAAACCTAAACTAAAATTAAAAAATAAATAAAACTAAAAAATAAAATAAAAAAATAAAAATAAACTAAAAATAAATAAACCTAAACCTAAAAAAACTAAAATAAAAAACATAAACTAAAATAAATAAACTAAACTAAACCTAAACCTAAACCCTAAACCTAAACCTAAACCATAAACCCTAAAACCAAAACTAACTAAACCCTAAAAAACTTAACCCTAAACCCTAAACCCTAAACCCTAAACTAAATAAACATAAACCCTAAACTAAACCCTAAACCAGAAAAACCCTAAACCCTAAACTAAAAAGCCTAAACCCTAAACAAATAAACCCAAAGCTAATAAACCCTAAACCCTAAATAAAGATTAAAATAAATCATAAAAGGTTAAGAAATAAAGATAAAACTAAACCCCAAAACCATAAACCCTAAACCATATAAAACCCTAAACCCCAAAACCTAAAATAAAAACCTAAACCTAAACTAAATAAAACCTAAAAAATAAATTAATAAAAAACCTAAACCTAAATAAATAAAATAAAAAATAAATAAAACCTAAACTAAACCTAAACCTAAACCTAAAAAATAAAAAAATAAAAAATAAACTAAAATAAATTAAAAAAACTAAACTAAACTAAAAATAAAATAAATAAACCTAAATAAAAAAAAATAAATAAAATAAAAAATAAACTAAAATAAAAATAAAATAAACTAAAATAAATAAAATAAAAAACTAAATAAAATAAGCCAAAAAAAAATAAACCTAAAATAAAACTAAAAATAAATAAAATAAAACCAAAAAACCTAAAATAAAAAAATAAAACCTAAACCTAAACCTAAAAAAAATAAAATAAATAAACTAACTAATAAATAAACCTAAACCTAAACCTAAAAATAAACTAAAATAAAAACCTAAACTAAAAATAAACAAAATAATAAAAATAAAAAATTAAAAAAAATAAACCTAAAAATAAAAATAAAGTAAACTAAAATAAATAAAATATAAACTAAATAAAAATAATAAAAAAAAAAAAAAACCTAAACCTAAATAAAATAAAAAATAAACCTAAATAAAAATAAAAAAAAAATTAAAATAAAAAAACCTAAATAAAAAAAAAATAAACTAAAAAATAAAAAAGATAAATAAACCTAAACCCTAAAACTAACTAAAAAACTAAAAACTTAACCTATAAAAACTAAAACCAACTAAAAAAATAACTAAACTAAAAATAAACCTAAAGCTAACTAAACCCTAAAAACTAAACTAAAAAGAAGAACACCCTACCCTAACCATAAAACCCTAACTAAACCTAACCTAAACTACTAACTAAAACTCTAAAAATAAAAAAAAAAAGTACTAAACTAAAAAACCAAAAAACCCTAAACCCTAAACTAAACCTAAACCCTAACTATAAAACCAAAACCTAAAATAAAAAATAACTAAAACTAAACCTACACTAAACTAAACTAAAATAAATAAAATAAACTAAACCTAAAAATAAACTAAATCTAAATAAACCTAAACTAAATAAAATAAATAAATAAATAAACCAAAATAAAAAATAAAAAAAAAAAATTAAAAAAAAATAAACCTAAAATAAAAAAATAAAACCTAAACTAAAAAAAAATAAAATAAACCTAAACTAATAAAAATAAAAAAATAAAACCAAACCTAATAAATAAAATAAAAAAAAACTAAAAATAAAAATAAACCTAAGTAAAATAAAAAAAAACTAAAATAAAAAACCTAAACTAAAATAAATAAATAAAATAAAATCCTAAATAAATAAAAAATAAATAAACTAAAATAAATAAAAATAAACTATAAATAAACCTAAACTAAAACCTAAACCTAAACCCTAAAACCTAAATAAATAAACCCAAAACCTAAACCCTAAATATAAATTAAACCTAAAACCTAAACCTAAATAAAAATAATAATAAAATATAAACCTAATTAAATAAATAAAAATAAATAAATAAAAATAAAATAAATAAAATAAATAAAAATAAACCTAAATAAATAAATAAATAAATATTAAATAAAAAAAAATTAAACTTAAATAAAACTAAAATAAACCTAAAAAAAAAAACTAACTACATAAAAAAAACCAAAAACCCTAAACCCAAAACCTAAAACCCTAAACCCAAAACCCTAAACCTAAAAAAAACCTAAACCCCAAAACCCTAAATAAAACCCTAAACCTAAACCTAAATAAACTAAAAAAAAAACCTAAACCTAAATCTAAAACTAAATAAATTAAAAAAACAAAACCTAAACCTAAGAATAAACTAAAAATACTAAAAGGCAAATCAAAATTAGATATGGAGGTGGTCTAGGTGGAAAAGGAAAATAAAAAGAGATAGGATATGATGGTGGATCAAAGAGGCAGGTGGTCTTAAAAAAAAAATAAAATAAAATCTAAATATGTCTTTATAAATAGTTATAACTAGCTCATTTTGATCTATGTCATCACTTATGTCTAAAAACTTTACTAAAAATAAAAGAAAAATAATCTAAACTAAAAAAAACCAAAACCTAAAACTAAAAAAACCTAAACCAAACTAAAAAAAACCTAAACCTAAAATAAAAATAAATAAACTAACCTAAACCAAAAATAAACTAAACTAAAAAATAAATAAAACCTAAAACCTCTAAATCATAAACCTAAAACCATAAACCCTAAACACTAAACTAAACTAATTCTAACTAAACCTTAAACCATAAACCTTAAACCCTAAACCCTAAAACCCTAAACCCTAAACTCTAAACTAACCCTAAACCCTAAACCTTAAAGCTTAAACCCTAAACCCTAAACCATAAATCCTAAACCCTAAATAAACCCTAAACCTTATGCTAACCTTAAACCCTAAACCAAAACCCTAAACCCTAAACCCTAAACCCTAAAAACCCCAAACCTAAACCCTAAATAGTAAACCGTAAACCCTACACCCTAAACCCTAAACCATAAACCCAAAACCTAAACCCTAAACCCTAAAACCCTAAACCTTAAAACCTTAAACCCCAAACCCTAAACACTTAACCCTAAACCCTAAACCCTAACCCTAAACCCTAAAACCAATACCCCAAACCCTAAACCTAAATCTAATGTAACTAAATAAATTAAAAAACAAACATAAACCCTAAGAATGGGTAAAACCTTCATGCCAGAAATAATCTAGATATGGCGATGGAGGCAATGGCAGAGGTGGTAGTTATCAGGGGGGATCCGAGGTGCCGGTGGATATGGAGGTGGTGTTGAGTAGTGGTGGTCATGGAAGGGAGGACCGAGAGTACATTGGTGGTGGGAGGAGATCGGGGATATGATGGTGGATCCCGCTACTCGAGAGGCCGAGGTGATCTTGATGGGAACTAGAGAAAAATAAGAACGGTCAATCTGATCTAATGCTTATGCAATTGTGTCTTTATAGTAGAAGTTGTTCTAGTTATCTAAGGTTTTTGATTTGCTTAATGTGTGCTCATTTTTGATCTATGTCATCACTTATGTCCTAAAAAAACTTGTGTGTTACTTGGTTGGTTAAATTGAAAAGAAGAAATGTTGAATCTAAATTAGTTCTCTTGAAAAAGAAAACCAAAATCCCAAAACCCTAAACAAAACCTAGACCCCAAACTAAAAAAAAACCTAAACCTAAAATAAAAATACAATAAACTTATACCTACACTAAAATAAACTAAACTAAAATAAATAAAACCTAAACCTAAACCTAAAATGAACTAAACCTAAACCTAAGCCTAAACTAAATAAAATAAAATAAACTAAAAATAAACCTAAACCTAAATTAAAAAATAAATCATAAAAATAAACATAAAATAAAACTTAAAACCTAAACTTAAAAAATAAAATTAAAACCAAAATCTAAACCTAAAAATAAAAATTAAAAATAAAACCTAAACCTAAAAAATAAAATAAAAATAAAACTAAACTAAAAGATAACCATAAACCTAAACTTAAACAAAAATAAATAAATTAAAATAAAAAACTAAACTAAAATAAATAAACTAAACTAAGTAAAAATGAAAAATAAACCTAAATAAAATAATAAAAAATAAAACTAAAATAAAAAAATAAACTAAATAAACTTAGACCTACCGGTTTACTTAATTTAAAAAAAAAACCTAAACACTAAACCCTAAACCCTAAACCCTAAGCCCTAAAACAACAACCCTAAAACTTACCCTAAACCCTAAACCCTAAATAAATAAATAAATAAACCCAAACCCTAAAACTAACCATCAACCCTAAACCCTAAACCCTAAATGCAAAACCCAAAACTGTTAACCCTAAACCCTAAACCCAAATCCCTAAACCTTAAAAAACCCTGAACCTTAAACCCTAAACCCTACATAAAAGAAAAATAATAAACCCTAAAAAACCTAAACTCCCTAAACCCTAAACCCTAAACCTTAAACCTGAACTATAAACCATAAACCCTAAAACCTGAACCCTAAACCTAAAACCTAAACCCTAAACCTACAACCCTAAACCCGAAACCCTAAACCTACAACCCTAAACCCCAAACCCTAAACCCTAAACCCTAAACCAAACCTAACTAAACCATAAAACTAAACCCTAAAAACCTAAAACCTAAACCTATACTAAATGAAACATTAAAAATAAATAAAAAATCTTAAACCTAAATAAAATAACAAAATTAAAACATAAAAATAAAATAAAACTAAACCTAACCTAAACCTAAACCTAAAATAAAATATAATAAAAAATAAAAAACTAAACTAAAATAAAATAAAATAAACCAAACATAAAATAAAAAATAAAGTAAGCCTAAAATAAAATAAAATAAAACTAAAAAAAAACCTAAAAGAAAATAAACATAAAAATAAATAAAAATAAAACCTAAACCCTAAACTAAAAAAACCCTAAACCTAAACAAAAATAAACTAAATTAAAATAAATATAACCAAAACCTAAACCTAAAATAAACTAAACCTAAACTGAAACCTAAACTAAATGAAATAAAATAAATTAAAAATAAAGCTAAACTAAAAAATAAAACCTAAAAATAAACCTAAAATAAAAACCTAAAACTTAAACCTAAGAACATAACATAAAAACCTAAACCTAAACCTAAAACAAAAAAAATAAAACCTAAACCTAGAAAATAAAATAAAAATAAAACTCAACTAAAAAATAAACCTTAACCGAAATCTAAACCTAAAAACTAAACTAAAATAAAAAAACCTAGATTAAAATAAATAAACCTAAACTTAATAAACTAGACTATATAAAAATAAAAAATAAACCTAAAAAAGTAACAAATAGAATAAACTAAATAAATAAAAAATAAACTAAATAAACCTAAACCTATCGATTTATTTAATTTTAAAAAATCCATAAACCCTAAATCCTAAACCCTAAACCCTAAACCCTAAATAAGCATAAACCCTAAAACCCTAAACCCTAAACCCTTAACCCTAAACCTTAAACCCTAACCCTAATCCTTAAACCCTAAACCCCAAACCCTAAACCTAAACCTAAAGTAACTAAATAAATTAAAAAATAAACTTAAACCCTAAAACCTAATAAACCTAAACCTAAACCTAAACCCTAAGAATGGGCAAAACCTTAATGGCAGGAACATCACCGTCAACTAGTCTTAGATCTAGAGGTGGAGGCAAGGCGAGGTGGTGGTATCTGGGGATGGAGGTACCGGTGGATATGGAAGTGGTGGTTGGAGCAAGTGGTTATCGAGTAATGAGTGATGAAGGTTACAACCATGGTGGTCGAGGGAGAGATCTGATATGATGGTGGATCCGCTACTGAGAGGCCGAGATGGTTCGATGGGAACAGACAAACTAAAGAACCCATCTATCACCGCTTATGGAACTATCTCTTTACAGAGATGGTTTTAGCTATCTATGGTTCTTGATTTGCTCTATGCATGCACATTTTTGATCTATGTCATCATTTGTGTCTTAGAAAACTTGGTGTGTTATTTGGTTGATGAAATAAAAAAGAAGAAATGTTGAATCTCAATTTTTTCTCTGTAAAAAAAAAACAAAAGACCCTAAACCCTAAACTAAAACCTAAACCCTAAACCTAAAGCATAAACCCTAAATTGTAAACCCTAAAAAACCCTAAACCCTAAACCCTAAATCCTAAAATTGAAACCCTAAACCCTAAACCCTAAGAAGTATAAACCAAAATATAAACTAAATAAATCTTAAAAATAAAATAAATAAAAAAAGCTAAACCAAATTAAAATAAAAAATTTAAATTAAACTAAAATATAAACTAAAACCTAAGCCTAAACCTAAACTTAAATAAATAAAAAAAAATAAAAATAAACTAAACTAAAATTAAAATAAAAACCTAAATAAAATAAAACTAAACTAAATAAAAATAAAATAAACTAAAATAAAATAAAATTAAAACTAAATAAATTACTAAACCTAAAAAAATAAACAAAAAAAATAAAACTTACAAATAAATAAAAAATAAAACATAAACACTAAACGAAAAAAAACCCTAAACCTAAAATAAAAATAAAATAAACCTAAACCTAAACTAAAATAAATGAAACCTAAACCTAAACTAAATAAAATAAATTAAATTAAAAATAAACCTAAACCTAAACTAAAAAATAAAACCTAAAAATAAACCTAAAATAAAACCTAAAACCTAATCTTAAGAAAATAAAATATAAACCTAAACCTAAATGTAAAAATAAAAAATAAAACTTAAACCCAAAAAATAAAATAAAAATAAAAATAAACTAAAAACTAAACCTAAACCTAAATAATAAACTAAAATCAAAACCTAAACTAAATTAAATAAACCTAAAATAAATAAACTAAGAAAAATAAAATAAAAATAAACCTAAATAAAAATAAAAAAATAAAATAAACTAAAATAAATAAAAAAAATAAACTAAGTAAACTAAATAAACCTATGCATAAGTTTACTTAATTAAATAAAATTTAAAACTAAAAAATAAAAAAAATAAAAACCTTAACCCTAAACCCTAATCCCTAAACTAACCCTAAACCCTAAACTAAACCAAAAAACCTAAAAGCCTAAACCTAAACTAAATAAAATCTAAAATAAAATAAATATAAAAACTTAAACCAAAATTAAATAAAAAATTAAAATAAAGGAAAAACCTAACTAAAATTAAACCAAAAAATAAAAATAAAAAATAAAACCTAAAACATAAAGTAAAAAAAATCCTAAACCTAAAATAAACAAAATAAATCGAAACCTAAACCTAAACTGAAATAAACTAAACCAAAATAAAAAAAAACCTAAACCTAACCCTAAAATAAACTAAACCTAAACCCTAAACTAAATAAAATAAAATAAAGTGAAAATAAACCTAAACCTAAACTAAAAAATAAAACCTAAAAATAAACCTAAAATAAAAATGTATTAGCTTAACCTAAAAAATAAAATAAAAACCTAAACCTAAACCTAAAAATAAAAAGTAAAACCTAAACTTAAAAAATAAAATAATAATAAAACTAAACTAAAAAATAAACATAAACCTAAACCTAAACCAAGAAATAAACTAAAATAACAAACCTAAACTAAAATAAATAAACTTATAATAAATAAACTAAAATAAATAAAAATAAAAAATAAATCTAAATAAAAATAAAAATAAAATTAACTAAAATAAATAATGAATAAACTAAATAAACATAATCCTACCGGTTTACTTAATTTACAAAAAAAAAATCTAAACACTAAATCCTAAACCCTAAACCCTAAATCCTAAATGGTAAACCCTAAGCCCTTAACCCTAAACCCTAAGCCCTAAAAAAACCTAAACACTAAACCCTAAACCCTAACCCTAAACCCTAAACCCTAAAAGCTTAAACCCTAAACCCTAAACCCTAAACCCTAAACCCTAAACCCTAAACCTAAACCCTAAACTTATAACCCTAAACCTATAACCTTAAATCCTAAACCAAAAACTCTATACCCTAAAATACCCTAAACCTGCTAAACCTAAACCTAAACCTGAAAACATTAACCCTAAAACCCTAAAACCTAAACCCTAAACCATAAATTGTAAACCCTAAACCCTAAATCCTAAACCCTAAATAGTAAATCCTAAACCCCAAACCCTAAACCTAAACCTAAAGTAATGAAATAAATTTAAAATAAACCTAAACCTAAAACTTAAGAATGGGTAGAACCTTGATGGTATTCCTCTGAGCTATAAAAGGATCCTAGCTAGAACCAAAGAAAAAAAATTCATGCTCTATTTTATGCCAATCTTGTTAGTTACATTCATTTTAGAGGCTATAAATTTGTAGGTAAAAAATTGGGTATCATTCTGCCTGACTTTTACTATTATAAGAGAGCAATGATTAACCATTGGATCAAACCCAAAGAAAATTTGATTAAAGTGAATACTGATGGTTCTGTTGCTTCCAATAAATATGGCTCTGGTGGTATTCTTAGGGATTATAAAGGTACTATCATTTATGCTTTTGCCTATCCTCTCAAAGCCTATTCTCTATCTATGCTTATGACTATCCAATAAAGCTATTGAAAATTGTTTGAATAAAGGTTTCTCAACATCCTGGATTGAAGTTGATGCACTTTTGCTTCTTGACATGCTAAACTCTAATATAACAACAAATGTTGATTTATTTTATCTTCTTAATCATACTGAAAATCATCTTTCTCAAGTTTGTTATAAAATTTCCCATATCCTTCTTGAAGGTAATGCTTGTGCAGATTTCTTGGCTACTTTTGGTGCCAACTTAATTGATTTCACTTTATTTGATAAAAATAATTTGCCTAAACTTTTAAGGGGTTTGGTCAATCTGGATAACCCTAGATTACCTTATCTCATATTATAATTTTCTTGGCTTGGTTTTTTTGAGTTGGTTTTTGATGAGTCATTGCTTTTGGTTCCCTTTATTAAACCCTATTGGGGTTGTGGACATTTGCTTATTTTCACTCTTGGGCCTATGCATGGTTTTATTTTTGAGCTCTTGCTTTGGTTGGTCTGGTTGCTACCAAGTGGTTCTTATTTTTTAGTTATTTTGTTTTTTTGGTCTAGTGGTTGTTTTTGTCCGGTTTGATTATTATTTGGTTATTTTGGTGACCTTCATTTGGTGGTTTTTGCTATTTTTTGTATGGGGTTTGCCATATCTCTGGGCTGGTTGCTTCCTTAACTGAGTTAGATTTTTTGCTACTGGTGGTTGGTGGATTGGCTAGCTTTCTTAGCTAGTTTATCCACTGTTCGATCGAGGGGTGCTAGTGGTTTAATTTTGGATTGATTTGGCAAGGTGGAGGTTATTTGTTGACTGTTATTTCTTATTTTTTTGTGGATTGGGTTTTGGTGGTCAAGTTTACTAGTTTGGGTTTGTTTCTTTTGGTTGTTATTTTAGCCTCTTCCTATAATGGTCTTCCTCTCTTGGCTATTGCTACTTTTGTTTTTGTTGTTATTTTTGGTTGGCCGATTAAAGGCTGTTTAGTGGTTATTATTTTGCTTTGAGATCTAGTGACTTGGTTTGGTGTATTGTTGCCTAACTTATGTGGTTATGATGTTTGCCCTCATTAATATTTCTCCTACTTTTGTTGTTAGCTTTAGTGATGTTCCTATTATATTTTTGCTCCTCTTGATGGATGGATTTTAGTCTATCATACTTGTCTTTTCTCATTTTTTTTTTGGCTAGCTATTCACCTCACCTGGATCAGAATTTCTATTGCTTTGGTTGGGTTTTATGGATGCTGTTGTTTTCTTCTACACTTTTCATGGTTGTCTTGGGTGGTTTTGGCATGATGGATGTTGTTGGTCTTTTCATAGATTTAGATTTTTTTGTCTGGTTGGTGGGAGGCTATGTTGACTATTGGTTGGTTATTTTGGTTATTAGTTGGTTGGATGGGTGGCTATTTTGGCCTTCCTTTCCTGCTCTGTTAGTGATATGTTGGTTGGCCATCTCCTACTATGGTTCTCTTCTCTTGGTTGCTGCTTCTTCCTTTTTTTTGGTTTGGGTGATAGCCTTGCTGCTTTTCCTATTTGCTTGTGGAGGACATGTGTTCTTATTTTTTTTTCTTTTTGGTCTTTATTTTTTTTCTATTTGTGTTGTTAAGGTCATGATGCTTGCTCCCATTGATGTTGTTGTTCCTCTTTGGTGGTGTTGTTCCCACTGCATCACATCGTCCTCGATGGTTGGTTGATTTTCTGCCTTATTGGGCTTATTTGTTTTGGTGGCTTTGTGGTTGGCTATTATGTCAGCTGCTTGGAGGAATTTGTAGCCTTGCAGGATGATGGACTTGGGATGATGGGCTACAAGAGGTATGCTGGAAATGATGGCCTAGATGTTTCCCTCTCTATCTTCTTTTGGCTAGTAGCACTATATGTAATTGTAACCCTTCTTCGCAAGTTTGGATGCTTACATATAGTGTTGCTACTTGAGATGATTGTAACTGAGCCTGAGCCTTTTCTTTACTTTGCTCCTTTTCTTTGCTCATACTCTTTATGTTTGCTTAATTGTACTCATCCTTTCATTAGTATGTTGCAGATTTCTTTTATAGGTTGGGAGAATCTTGCAAGTGGATCTAGCTGGTATCAAAAGGACCTAGTGAATGTTGTTGTTGTGCACATGGATTTGTGGTTGTTGCTGATTTGGTTTTGCTTTTTCTTTTGTTGTCATTTTTTCTTATATTATTGGAATAGTTAGGGGGTTTATCTCTTTAGGACTTATTGTAGCTCTTTGAGCATTAGTTTAGAGATTTACCCCGCTAAAGACTTTGTACTTTTCTTTGTGGCAATAAAATTCCCTTAATTTCCTTAAAAAAGAAGAACCTAAACCCTAAGAATGGAACCTCGGCCAGAACATCACGTAACCAGGCTCAATCTAGATATAACGTGGGGGGCAAGTGGCATTATTGGTGGTGGTGGGGTATCTAGAGGTGCTGGTTGATATGGAGGTGGTGGTTGGAGTTGTGGTGGTTATGGAGGCGAGAGGAGTGACGGAGGTTACAACCATGGTGGTGGTGGAGGGAGAGATCGGGGATATGATGGCGGATACCACTACTCGAGAGGCCGGGGTGGTTCTGATCGAAACTGGAGAAACTTAAAATGACCGATCCGATCTGCTGCTTATATAACTTTGTCTTTACAGTAGAGACGGTTCTAGTTATCTATGGTTTTTGATTTGATCTATGCATGCTCATTTTTTATTTATGTCGTCTCTTGTGTTTTAGAAAACTTGGTGTGTTACTTGGTTAATGAAATTGAAAAGAAGAAATGTTGAATTTGAACTTGTTCTCTATTAAAAAAACCAAACCCTAAACCCTAAAAAAAAAAAAGTCCTAAATCCTCAACTAAACTTGAACCCTAAGCACTAAACCCTAAAAAGCTAAAACCTAAACCTAAACTAAATAAAATAAAATAAAAACCTAAACTAAAATAAAATTAAAATTAAAAAAATAAAAACCTAAACTAAAACATAAACCTAAACCTAAAAAGAAAATAAAATAAAAAATAAAAACTAAACTAAAATAAAATAAATAAAAACTTAAACTAAACTAAAAAATAAAAAACATAAATAAAATAAAAACTAAACCAAAAATAAAAATAAAATAATACTAAAATAAAATAAAATAAAAACTAAATAAAAACCTAAACCTAAAAAGTAAACCTAAAATAAAAACTAAAATTAAATAAAAAATAAAACTAAACCCTAAACTTAAAAAAAGACTAAACCTAAAATAAAATTAAAATAAACCTAAACCTAAACTAAAATGAACAAAACTAAAATAAATAAAACCTAAACCTACACATAAAATAAACTAAACCTAAACATAAATCTAAACCCTAAATAAAATAAAACAAACTAAAATAAACCTAAACCTAAACTAAAGGTAAACCTAAAAATAAACCTAAAATAAAACCTAAAACCTAAACCTTAAAAAAAATAAAATAAAACCTAAACCTAAACCTAAAATAAAAAATTAAACCTAAACCTTAAAAAAAACTAAAAAAAAAAAAACTAAAATAAAAACCTAAACTAAAATAAAACATAAAATAAATAAACTAAAATAAAGAAAATATAAAATAAATAAACTAAACTAAATAAAAAAATAAAATAAACTAAAATAAAGAAAAACAAACTAAATAAACCTAAACACTATTTAATTTAAAAAATTAAAAATTTTAAAAAATTTAAAACCCCTAACCCTAAACCCTTAACCCTAAACCTACAACCTTAAACCCTAAACTCTAAAACCATAAACCCTAAAACCCTAAATCCTAAACCCTAAACCCTAAACCCTAAAACCTAAAACCTACAACCCTAAACCCTTAACCACAAACTGTAAAACCTAAATCCTAAACCCTAAAACCTAAAACCTAAACCTAAACTAAATAAAACTAAAAAAATTAAAATAAATAATAAAACTGAAGCCTTAAAAAACAAAAATAAAATAAAATAAAAGCCAAAACTAAAACCTAAACCTAAACCTAAACCTAAACTTAAAATTTAAATAAATAAAAAATAAAAATAAAATAAAATAAAATAAATGAAAATCTAAACTAAACTAAAAAATAAAATAGACCTAAGAATAAAAAACCTAAATAAAATAAAAATAAAATAAAATGAAATAAAAACTAAATAAAAACCTAAACCTAAAAAATAAACATAAAAATAAATAAAAAATAAAACCTAAACCCTAAATTAAAAAAAAAACTTGAACCTAAAATAAAAATAAAATAAACAAAATAAAATAAACCTAAACCTAATCTAAAATAAACTAAACTAAAATAAATAAAATCTAAACCTAAAATAAACAAACCTAAACCCTAAACTAAACAAATTAAAAAAACTAAAAATAAACCTAAACCTAAACATAAAAAGATAACCTAAAAATAAACCTAAAATAAAAACCTAAACCTAAAAAAATAAAATAAAAACCTAAACCTTAACCTAAAAATAAATATTAAAACCTAAACAAAAAAAATAAAATAAAAATAAAACTGAACTAAAAAATAAACATAAACCTAAACCTAAACCTAAAAAATAAACTAAAATAAAAAACCTAAACTAAAATAAATAAACCTAAAATAAATAAACTAAATTATATAAAAATAAAATAAACCTAAATAAAATAAAAATAAAATAGACTAAAATAAATAAAAATTAAACTAAATAAACCTAAACCTACTAATTTACTTAATTTAAAAAAACCTAAATCCTAAATCCTAAACCTAAACCCTAAATCTTAAAGTGATCCTAAACCCTAAACCCTAGAACTAACCCTAAACATTAAACCCTAAACCTACAACCCTAAACCTAAAACTTAAAACCTAAACCCTAAACCCTAAACCCTAAACCCTAAACTAACTAAACCTAAACCCTAAGCTCCTAAACCTAAACCCTAAACCTAAACCTAAACACTAAACTTAAACTAAACCCTAAAACCCTAACTAAACTAAGCTAACTTTAAACTTAAACCCTAAACCCTAAACCTAAAATCAAACCCCTAATGCTTAAACACTAAACTAAATCCTAAACCTTAACCCTAAACCCCAAACCCTAAACTAAACCTAATCCTTAAGACTCAAACCCTAAACCCTAACCTAAACCCTAAACACTTAAAAAGCCTAAAACCCTAAAACTTAAACCTCAATAAACCCTAAACCCTAAACTAACCTAACCCCAAACCCTAACCCCCTAAAACCTAAACCTAAACCTAAAGTAATAAATAAATTAAACCTATACCTATAACCTAATAAAACTAAACCTTAAGAATGGGAAAACCTTGGGAAAAAATCAACGCTCACCTAGATCTAGCTGGAGGAGAAGGTGGAGGCTGCTATCAGTGGTGGTGGGATCTGGAGGTGTGTGGATATGGAGGTGGGAGGAGCGACGGAGGTTACAACCATGGTGGTGGCCGAGGGAGAGATCTAAAATATGATGGTGGATCATGCTACTCGAGAGGTCGGGGTGGTTCTACTAGGAACTGGAGAAACTGAAGAACGAGAGATCCAATCTGTTGCTTATGGAACTGTGTCTTAGAGATGATTCTAATTATCTAAGGTTTTGATTTGCTCAATGAGCTCATTTTTTATCTATGTGTCACTTGTGTCTTGGATAACTTGGTGTGTTACTTGGTTTATGAAATCAAAAAGAAGAAATGATGAATCTCAATTTATTCTCTATTAAAAAAAACCAAAAATTGTAAACCTTAAACTAAAACTTGAACCCTAGACCAAAAACTTGAAACATAAACCCTAAACCATGGACCTTAAAAAGCCTAAACCTTAAACCCTAAACCCTAAACCCTAAACACTAAACCCTAAACCATAAACCATAAAACCTTAAACCCTAAATCCTAAACCCTAAACCCTAATCCCTAAACACTAAATCCTAAACCATAAACCATAAAACCTAAACCCTAAACCCTAAACCCTAAACCCTAAACCCAACCATAAAAACATAAAAGGCTAAACCTAAACTAAATAAAACCTAATAACAAAATAAATAAATAAGCCTAAACTTAAATAAAATAATCCTAAACCAAAAATAAAAATAAAAATAAACTAAAATAAAATAAATAAAACCTAAACTATATAAAAAATAAAATAAACCTAAGAATAAAACCTAAATAAGATAAAACTAAATGTGAAATAAAAAAAACCTAAAATAAAATGGAAAAAACTAAATAAAATCTTAAACCTAAAAAATAAACCTAAAAATAAATAAAAAATAAATCATGAACCCTAAACTAAAAAAACTAAACCTAAAATAAAAATAAAATAAACAAAATAAAATAAACCTAAACCTAAACTAAAATAAACTAAACTAAAATAAAAATAACCTAAACAAAAAGCTAAAATAAATTAAACCTAAATACCTAAACTAAATAAAATAAAATAATCTAAAAATAAATCTAAACCTAAACTAAAAATAAAACCTAAATAAACGTAAAATAAAAACCTAAAACCTAAGCCTAAAAAAATAAAATAAAAACCTAAACCTAAATGTAAAAATAGAAAATAAAACCTAAACTTAAAAAATAAATTGTAAATAAAACTAAGCTAAAAAAATAAGCATTAACCTAAGCCTAAACCTAAAAAAGTAAACTAAAATAAAAGACCTAAACAAAAATAAATAAACCTAAAATAAATAAACTAAACTAAATAAAAATAAAAAATAAACTAAAATAAAAATGAAAAATAAATTAAACTAAAATAAATAAAAAATAAACTAAATAAAACTAAACTTACAATTTTACTTAATTTAAAAAAATATATAAAGAAAATAAAAAATAAAAAACCCTAACCCTAAACCCTAAACATTAACACTAACCCTAAACACTAAACCCTACACCTTAAAAAACCATAAACCCTAAATGTTAAACCCTAAACCTAAACCATGAAATCATAAACCCTAAAACCCTAAACCCTAAACCTAACACTAAACCCTAAACCCTAAACCCTAAACCCTAAACCCCAAACCCTAAACCTAAATCTAAAGTAACTAAATAAATAAAAAATATACCTAAACCCTAAATCCTAATAAACCTAATCCTAAAGCTAAACCTAAACCTTAAGAATGGGCGGAACCTTGACGAAAGGAACATCACCATCAACCACTCCAGATCTAGAAGTGGAGGCAAGGCTAAGGCAGTATTAAAGATGGTGGGAACTGGAGGTGCTGGTGGATATGGAGGTGGTAGTTAGAGCAATGGTGGTTATGGAGGTGGGAGGAGCGACGAAGGTTACAGCCGTGGTGGTGGCAGAGGAAGAGATCGAGGATATGATGGTGGATCCCGCTACTCGAGAGGCCGAGGTGATTCTGATGGGAACTGGAGAAATCAAGAATCATCCATCTACTACATATGGAACTATGTCTTTAAGAGATGGTTTTAGTTATCTAGGTTTTGATTTGCTCTATGTGTGATCATTTTTTATCTATGTCGCTTTGTGTCTGAAACTTGGTGTGTTACATGGTTGATGAAATCAAAAGAAGAAATGTTGAATCTAAATTTATTCTCTGTTAAAAAAAATCTAAAAACCTAAATCCAAAAAATAAAACTTGAACCCTAAGCCTAAACCCTAAACCCTAAACCCTAAACCCTAAACCCTAAAAAAAAAAAATAAAAAAATAAAAAAAACCTACCCAATACCTTAATCCCTAAACCCTAAAACATACAACCCTAAACCCCTAAACCCTGAACCCAAAACCCTAAAAACCTAAAAACCTAAACCTAAACTAAATAAAACCTAAAATAAAATAAAATAAAATAAACTTAAATAAAATAAAAACCAAAACTAAAACCTAAACTTAAAAAAAATTAAAATAAGAAATAAAACTAAACTAAAATAATAAATAAAAAAACCTAAATAAAAAACTAAAAATAAATAAATAAAAAAAATAAAAAACATAAATAAAATAAAAACTAAGCAAAAATAAATAAATAAATCCAAACTAAAATAAAATAAAATAAAAACTAATTAAAAACCTAAACCTAAAAAATAAACCTAAAATTAAATAAAAAATAAAACCTAAACCTTAAACTAAAAAAACCTAAACCTAAATTAAACTAAAATAAATAAAACCTAAGCCTAAACCTAACATAAACTAAACCTAAACCCTAAACTAAATCAAATAAAATAAACTAAAAAAAAACCTAAACCTAAACTAAAAAAATAAAACCTAAAAATAAAATTAAAATAAAAACCTAAAATCTAAACCTAAAAAAAAACAAAATAAAACCCAACCAAAACCCAAAAATAAAAA